>NCKU01002436.1:0-19139 GCA_003675995.1 Dinothrombium tinctorium
CAAAATTTTTGGCCGAGCGCTCGACTTCTCTGCGGGCTGCGCGCGAATTCGCAATTTTCATTGCTTCATTTGCATTGAAAATTAACAATTTTTTTTTTTCATTTTATGCAAGCGAATTTACGCATGAAAATAGCTGAACAATGAATGAGCTTCATTTTCTCGTTTCGCCCCCGTTTTTAATAATATTTTCGGCGATGAAAAAGGAAGAATTAAAAAGTGTGAAAGTAGAGAAAAGAAGAGAATAGAGCAGTTTTCAGGAATGCGAACTGCGAAAAGCTGACAAATATTAGCTTCGCACAATGTATAATATAATGATTTTGGCGTTGAATAAAAGCCTTACTCATCTAATAATAAAGCGCCTTTTCGCCTTTGCCACTATAAACTGCGAGCAACGCTTTCTTCGCTCTATGTGCGCTATGTGCGCGCATTATGATTATTATTAGGCTTTCAAATATTAACTCATAATTATTCGTTAGAAAACGCTATGCCAAGAATGTTAGTAAGCTATTTGGGGCCAGTTTCGTTCTAACGCTTCGCTTTTATATTATTATAGAAATTACGTTTATATATATAAGCCAAGTATGTGCGCCCACTTCTAGTAAATGATATCGAGAGGCTTTTTTTTCCATCGCTCTTCTTCGCTCACACCTTTTTTCAGCAAAATTCATTATTAGTTAGTTCATCGAATGAGTTTTGCTTTAAAATTTAAACGCAGAGCTTAGTATTGCACTTTTTTTTGCACAAATTTGCTCGTATTATTGAGCTTGTAAGCGAAAAACTTTTTCTTTTCGCTTCATCTACGGTCATAAACATAGTGAAATTCGCGATTGCTAATAAACTCTGAATTCTGCAAATATAAATCCATTCGCCGAAAAAGTGCTTATTACACAAAGAAACAGAAATTGTGCGAAATTAAACGTTAAGCCGTACGAATTAAAGCATCCACCCTGTGGGGGTGAAAACGGTCGAAGCGCTAGTCGTGAATGAAATGCGGAAAACACGAATGATGCTCGGTTATAATTAAATTAAATTCACTCCATAAGTCCCGATGGTGGAGAGAGAGAGAGAGAGTGAGTGAATTAGGCATTAGTAATGTTTTGCATCAAAGCGATTTTTTTTTTGCAAAAATTTAATATGCACTTTGCAACGATTCGTAATGAAATTTGCAATATTTGTAAGTTGATTTGCTTATTTGCTTAGCAAAGTTAATCGCAAATTATTTTATTTTCATCCGTTTTTATCCTCATTTTTTGAGTTTTCTCTTCTTTTTTTTTCAATCAAATTGAATTTCGAGTCTTCGATTAAATCGAAAAGAATTTGAGCATAAAAATGACAAAAAGCTACAATTCAACAGAAATTTTTCTGTTTAATCGCGATAAAATAGCGAAAAAAAAACGCAAATGCAAATGTCTGCAAAGCAATTTTAAGCTGCTTATTTTCAAATTACACGCAAATTCTGATGCGTCTGGCCTTTAGATTCGTTTAGCTGATGAAAATACGCCATTTATTCTTGTGGTATCATCAAAAAAGCAAATCTTCGCGATTAATGTGATTAACGAGTAGCGAGAGAATGGGAAAGATACAAGAAGAGATCGCTCAGCAAACGCTGAATGGAAGAGAAAGAGAGAGAGAGAGAGCAGGGAAACAACGGCTTCCGATTAGATTGCTTCCGATCATTTTGGCAGCAAAGTCGAATTGGTTTGCGTTACATGGAAAGCGGTCGCTACTTATATACATAGTGCAAAACACTTTTTCTAGCGCTAGCGTGAAAGCTGATTACCGCAGTAATATGATACAAAACTATGTGTTGCTTTAAGTACACCGGCTGTAACAATTCTGGTTTAGTTTATATCACCAGCAGTCTCTTTCCTAATCGGATCAGTTTCGAAAACGGATTACGTTTATTGATTTTGGACATTCAGAATTGCCTCTGTTTAAAATATTCACTCGAACGTGTAAAATAACTATTTTATGTGTACAAAACGAGCAAAACTGGTGAATAGCGGTTTCACCAGCGTCGCCGACAACAACAGCGAGCGATGCGGCAGCGAAATTTCAGCGCTCATTCGTATAGAATTGCTTTTTAATTGTCGAAACGAAACAAAAATGTGAGCAAACTTACTTAATTCGCTTTCACAAAGATGGTCCTATTTCACATTTCATCGCTTTATTTATCGCGCAAATTCAATAACAGTGAGTAAATATTTACTCTGCTTTTTCAAAGCTCTTCAACAAAGAAGATTGGAATAAATTCATTTTTATGTAACAATTTTCGAGTGCAGATTGTACTCCTTTCGCGAGGCACTTCACTTCAAACATTTTCAGTTCCTATTATTTGCTTTGTTTTTATCGCAAATAGAAAAAATTGTTCAATTTCGAGTATTGAAAAAAATTTTTTTCAATTAGAAAAAAAAGTTTAATTGTTGAAAAGCTAAGTTTTCGAGTGCGTTTTAAATATCCAAAAGCGGAGGAGAGAAACGGCGGTGAAAATGTTAAGCGAATTGTTAATAGAAAATTAAATTTCAAAGATCGTTTCAGCTGTCAACTCGTTTCTCTTAGTAATTGACACTTAAACAATTTGTCTGTGCAGTTTCTTTTTTCTCGCATTAGCATTGTGAGCAAAAATTTTTCAGTCAATGGCGAGAAGAAAAAAATTTTTTAAACACAATAAATTTAACAAACGAAAGCAAAACAGAAATGTGTGTTTGAATTTTTAGCATTGAATTTGAAGAATACAATGAAGAAGAAGAAGAAGAGGAAAAAAAGAAAATCAAATGAACATCGACGTGAGCATCTAAAAAAATTTTCTCGTTTCAACACCTCTTTTCAAACGCTTCTTTAAGTAGTCAATAATACATGTAATAATAAATGATAATCGTCATTGTTTCGCCTTCTTTTCTTCTTCATCGTATTTACTTTCGACATCAATTTTTTGGGTGTTAACAGTGCAATACAAAAACGACATTTGAATTCGCTTCTAGTTTAACAACTATTTAATATTTCGCTCTGTTTTCGCCTTCTTTCTCTTTTGTGTGTTCAATCATTTTTCGTTCGACGCGAATATCGTACGCTAGAATATACGCGAAACACTGCGAACATAGCCCACAGAAATGAATCGAATGATTGCCAAGTGGCTGTAAGCTTCGAGCTCCCAAGCTTCCAAATTATTTAATGCTTTGTTAGTTTTTTTATTAGTTAGACTCATACTTGGTTAAAGGCAACTTTACTTTTTTCGCTTTTTCTCTCTCTTCCTTAATTCATATATCAATTGGTGAAACTTCGATTGAGAAATAAGCGAACTATTTTTTAAAAAAACTGGAACCTTGTTGCACAAATTACTTTTTTGAGTTAACACACAATTAAGCAACAGTTTTACCAATGAAAATGAAAACTTTTTTCATGCCGATTTCATCGCAATTAATTTGCAAATGTTTACAAAAAAAAAGTCAAATTCGATTGAAATGAGTTGTGATTAGCTTTTTGCAGTCGTTTGATGCTAGTAAGCTACTAAATAACGTAGAATAGAATTACGACTGTACTTTGTAAATAACAAAACAAACAAAATGAAAGAGCTGCATTAAAGGTCACGTTCCACTTCTCACATTACTAATCCGTGCGTAGATTCTTGAGTACATGTTCTACACTTTTGTATTGTAAAATCTCAAGTAGTTTAAGTAAAAAGCTTACAGCGTTAACTACTTAAATCAGTAAACGTAAAAGTATTCTCATCGCTTTGCAAACAGTTTAGATAATTTTCGCGATTTGAAAAAACCGCAACTATCGAGAAATTTCACTTCTACTCATTTTAATCCTCTAATCTGATCGGCTATTCTTACAAATATTTATTGGCTACTATTTCTTCATTTTCATTTCTCATTCTTTTGCTTTCAAAAAATATTTTTAACATTTTTTTCTTTAAGTTTCATCAAAATTTTAATCTCTAAATGATCAACTAAAAACATTTTAAGCATTTTAAGCGAAACATTTTTGAACAATGAAGAGATGTGCCAACTATAACGAACATAAATTATTATTTATCGTTTGAGAACGATGAATATTTTGTAATTTTAATGCGAATTATCGGGATATTCGCGATAAGTATAGGTTCTGGCAAAAAAGTTGTGTAGAAATGAAATGAGAAAATTAAAATAAAATTTAATAATTTAAATACTTGATTAAATAAGTAGTTTAATTTGAAATAATTTAAAAATAAAATAATTAATACTTTCATCTTTATCATTTACATTTTTTTTTGTCTCCACATGAAGCGAAATTTTTCATTTTTATTTTCCTTTCACATGATGAATCGGTTCGTTGCTTCTTAAATTCAGAGCGAGGTGAACAATTTGAGCAAATGAATAGTGAAATCATTTCTCGGCAATTTTTGTATCAAAAATTTTTGTTACGCAAAGCAGAGCCTTTTGAGAAGTGAGAACGGACATTCTTTTTTATTTTGGAAAGCTTTTTGAAACGCAGAGCAAAAAAAAAGTGAGCGAAGCTGGAGAAAAGAAAGCGAAGAAGAAGCGAATGGAAGAGATGAGTGAATCAAGTGTGAAGAAAAGAGCGGTGAAAAAAAAATTCGACATCACTTGTCAAAACATTATTAAATTGCTTTGTTAACGTCAAAAGTGAATGTAAACACGGCGAAAATGATGTCAATTCAAACAAATCAACAAATTAATTGTAAACAAATAATTTTCTCACTCAAATTTTTCACTCGGACTCTCATTCAAATTTTGAACGCAGTTTGAGCTCTTTTTTTCTTCTTATCATAGCTTCAATTGCGTGGACGTTAAAACACTCGAAAGTGCCCAATTTGAAGCTGTCAAATGTAAAAAAAAATTTCGGACTTTATAGTTAACGAATTCGTGTTTTTCAAAAGCGACTTCGCTTTTCACTGAAAATTGCGAAATTCGATGTTTTCGATTTTTCTTGTTTTGTGGAAATTACGAACGATTATCAAAACAATACTAATGACGATGAGATCTATTTTTGAAAAAATGGAAAAATATGGTGAAATATAGGGCGTCTTACGAGCTTGAGCAATGCAAGTAAAAAACTAAGTGGTACGTGAAGCCAGGTGTTTGAGTTTGCAGAAAAAGCTGATATTTGCCACGTATTGAGTGGTGACAATCGAAGCAATAGAAAAATTGTTACCCGAAAATTGTTGTCGTTGAGCAAATTTTTTTTTTCAACAGTTTGTAAAATGGCATTTGTGTGTGTGTAAAAGTGTGAAAAATAAGGAAGGTATAGCAGTAAATGATTTATTGGCGAGTAGTTGCAACGAAGGTAAAAAGGAGCGTTTAAATGGCCACCAACGGGGCTAAAACAGATGTGATTGACAACTGCAATGTCTGCGCAATGAATAAAAATAATAATCACTTTTTCGTTCATTCTGAACGCCGTGCATACAACACACGCACACACACACACCATTTTCTCTTCACTTTTGTAGCACAGTTAAAGTTTTACGCTTCAAAGTTGTTGAGATGTTGAGTGAATGAACAGCGTGGGGCAGCGAGTAACGCGAAAATTATTCAGCGCGTTCGGGCCAAACAGAAAGCGATTCTGCTACGCACTTAATAGAGCTATAATGGAGACAGACGAGTGAGAGACACGGGCAAGAATGGCCGAGAAACTTGAGTAAGAAAGCGACTCAAGTTCTGCCTCTCTCTTCAATAAATTCTACGTGTAAAAAGAGCGGCCGTTCTTCGTTCAATAATAAAGTGAAATAAATTGCACAAAAATAAAGAACAACCATATTAACATCTATTACACTCGATAGGCGCTAGAACATGTTGTTCTCCAGCAAATGCATTTATTCGCTAGATAGCCTTGCTTTTACTGAATCAGCGTTGCTTTCTTCCTCTTCTCTATTGTGCATTTACGCCAATTCAAATTCGCTTAACACTGACTTAGCTGCTCTCGTTCACACTCAATTGGTACAACCAGCTATACGTTTAATATAGGTATTGAAATTTAGTTTTAAAACGCTCATTTCGCTCGCTTTACTTTCTTTGTGTGGTCTTTAAGCACAAAGCGATGAATAAATTGTGTTTGGCTTTTAAAAATCATGAAAAATTTTGTCAACCTGTCAAAAATGTAAGCAGCCGATATTTTTGACACGCACGAAAATGAGAGAGAGAGGAAGGAGCTAAGCGTGAAAAGAATTATGTACCGCATTCAAAAATTAACCAGACGCAAATTGGTTTTAAGAAAGCAATCGACAATCTTTTTTTTCCGCTGATCAAAAGAAATCTAATGGACGCGCTCTCCTGGCAATTTCTATCCTCGTCTCTTATCTAAAAAAAACTTTCATTTGTGCGATGAAAATATTCATTCATTGGTTCTTTGTGAAAGAGAAATCTTTCGCTTCTTTCAACTCGATCAAAAATTGGCACAATTTTTCTTGGTTCTTTCCAAAAACTGTTATAGGTCTTCGATTGAGAGGCGTTCTTATACTTTTTCGATTGAGTTTCAATTTCCTTTAATTGACTACAGTTTCATCTTCGCTTATTTAAAACATTTCGAAGAACTAGAGGCGAAGATGTTTTAATTAGCCTCTTCAAGAGAAATAAGCTTCTCTATTACGCGTTTACGGCAAGCTAAACTTTTATTCTTTTTGCTTTTGTTCAGCTGCTCGGCTTTGAGCAAAAAAGTGAGTTTGTTCGTTTGCTTTTTTTTGAGTTAAAATATTGCCTTAAGAACAAAACGTACCTTGACAATTTGGATCAGAGCGCGATGGAATGTTTGAATCAACGCCGCTTCCGAACGAATGAAACATGGACATGGATGCGGATGCCGATGGACCCATGCAAACAGCAGCGGCCGCGGCATTACCACCAGCGTGCATGCTAGCTGACATAAGCGCGGCCGCTGCCGGTGAATTTAAGTACGCTAATCGAGCAGAGTCGCTCGCTGAAAAGCAATGTCCACTCGATGTTTGATGAGGTGAAAGCAGTGATTGATGAGCGGCCACCGCATGGCGACCAGCGTTTGTTGAACCATAGTTTGTCGAGGCATGTGATGGCAGCAAATTGCTTACGCTAAGAGCAGTCAGAGACGAAGTAACGGACAAGCCATCCGCATTCCGTCCTACGCTCGAACGTGTAGTCGGCGAGGAACCGTTCGAATTGCTGCCACTACTACCGAGTCCGAGTAACTGTTGAATCGCAAAAGGTGATCGTTGAGTGATTTGTGCACCACCCGAGGAAGTCGACGATGGAACCGAACAGTTTGCACCACTGGAGCCATGCGATAATAAGTGACTACTGTTCGAATGAGAACCCGAGCGAAAATAAGATGGCAAACTGCTGGTTGGATTTAAAACCATATTCAACGGACCATTGTCGGTGAAAAGTCCACTAGTTGCTTGATTCAGGTTGGATGTAACGGTCATCGGTCGGAAAGTGGGTGCATTGAGCAAGTTCATACCGTTTGCGGTACCCACCTTTTTGTCGAAACACGTGTTTGCGTGAAATGTGAGTCTTAAGAATTTGTGTTTAAAAACTTCTTAGAAAAACTTATCGACTTTATTCGACCATTGAACGCGCTTCACAATTTCGAGCAATTTAGAGCAAATGAAGTCGAGTTTGTTTTCGAAAAGAATATATGAAAACAAATGAAAGAAGATTTTTGGGCGAAATTTTAAGAAAGAAAGTGGTTTGCTTCAAATAATTACTTAGAGTTTTTAAACCGTTAGATTATTTGCTAATAAAACACAATTTGCATTCACGCACAAGATCAGTCGTTGTGAGTTTAGTTTTGCGATGTGTGGCTGTTAGGCATTTACGGTAGCAGAAACCATTTAATGCTAGATGAAAAAAGGAACGTCTCTTCTAGATGATTGGTGAAGCGCGTTCATAAGGCGGACACATTCGAGGCGGTCGCGTTTAATTTATAGGGTGGACCCCATTACGCAATATCGATCCATTTTCTCTTCCGTCTCCTCATCTCTGCATCTTCATCGCTTCTCTCGCGCTCTTCTCTCTCTCTCTTTCTCTCTTTCCACTTTCTTCTCCTTTTCCTCTGGTAGAAACGTATAAAACTGAATTATTCGTGCTTGTTACTTAACCAATATCCATGTCACAACTACATACTTTGCTTACTTTTTTTATTATTCTTTTCTTCGAATCCATACTACACAATTCTACGCTTTTTTCGCTAATTTTGCTTTTTCTCAATTTCAAATTTCCAATGCTTATCTGATTGTATCGATTTTCAAATCATGGAAGATTCGATTAATTATTCTTATTTACTAGAAAATTTTTCTTCCTTTCTAATTTGACCAACTCGGTTGTGCTATTCGGATTTACTTATGAAACTAATAATTCATTTAATGAAATTTAATTTCGCATTATAAACTCGCTAATGGCAAACAAACGACGAAGAATATTTAATTTATAAACAATCGAGAAAATTTCGTTATGGTAATAAATGTTTCATTAAAGTAATGAATGGGTTTAAAGCGAGCTTTGCCTTCGCTAATTTTTTCTCTTTACTTTGCTTTGCTTTTTTTTCCTATGAAAAAATTGAGCCACTCGCATATTTGTGCGCATAGAATAAATTTGATACACGAAATTATTTTTATTATTCTCTCATTAAAAATACGAAAAAAGTTAAATTAATGCGAAGTTTTGCCCGCTTGTTTTCAGCCGACTAACAAAGGTAATTTTCGATGCAAAAATTCAACAAACATTGCAAAATTGAGAAAAAAGTTTGTGCTTCACTTTCTATATTTTGTATTTAAAAAAAATATTCGAGAAAATCATTATAAATTTGGATAGTTTTTCCGAAAGTAAGCATCAAAAACAGATGCTGTCAAAATTTGTTATGCAAAAAGGCTCAAATCACATTTCGCCTTTAAACAGCGAAATATGTAAAATTTTTTTTCTCTTTAAAAAAAGTCCAGATCGACGACGAATTAGCTTCGTCATCGCAGTCAGCGTTAACTACGTAGCGAAATAGAAAAATATATCCACCGATTGCGTATTTCGTTAAGAGCAAAGTACAGCTCGATACAAAATACATGTTGTGAAAGTT
Source organism: Dinothrombium tinctorium (assembly GCA_003675995.1). Lineage (NCBI taxonomy): Eukaryota > Metazoa > Arthropoda > Arachnida > Trombidiformes > Trombidiidae > Dinothrombium > Dinothrombium tinctorium. The sequence continues at coordinate 9,043 of NCKU01002436.1, forward strand.
GTGCGTTTACAACGAAAAATGAAGCGTGTGCTTTGCGATAACTTTAATACTAAAACATTCCCAATTTTTTTTTCTTTCTACGGGAATCACCTCATTAAAAGCAGTGTGGACCCCCCGTTATGGCTGACTGTCAGCTTGCATTTTCGTTAACGTGACAAAAGATCGAGAACTTGTCACGTTCTTGATTTGTTCCAATTAACGATTTTATTCCGTTGACAGCATTGTTATATACTTTAGCCATTCTCTTTCTCTCTCTCTCCTTCTCTCTCTCCTTCTCTTCCCCTTTCGCTTTCACTCTGTCTCTCTCTCTCTCTCCATCTCTCTTTCTCTGCTCGCTCCCTGCGCTTGTATTGGTTTCTTGCTTTCGTTCCTTTCTTCACTCATCTCTTTCTCTAAATAAAAGAGCCACTCTCGAAGCGACAACTAAATTAAGTTCTCCACACTTTCTCTCTCTTCGAGAAGTTAGCTTTTTTCTTCTTCTTCTTCTCGCAATTTATAATTTAATTATTGAGAAGCGAGTTTTTTTTTTCTTACTTAAAAACCTTAATAAGTTTAATGAGAGCATTTTTGAATTCGCTGTAAAAATAATTGAACGTGTCTAATTTAATCATATAAATGTCGTTTATTATTCCCAATCTAGTAATTATGCTCAGCGCATTTTTATTTCGTTTTCGCTTACCTCTTACTCGCTCGTTATAGATGCTAGTTGCGCTTCAGAAAAGCCTTATTTACTACAAAGTAAATTGAAAATGTCAGACAAAAGATAATTTTTTTTTTGCAAACTTTTTGCTCTGTTACTATTTTAATTAGAACCAAAAACTAAGAAATTAATTGCTCAAGTTTTTTCTATTCTTCTAGCCTTGCTTAGAGCAAAAACTTTTATAATTTTTGAATACAATGTAATAAAGAAAAATAGCTTTTCGGTAGGACAAATTATAGACTTGAAACCAAACTCAAAAGCTTGAAAGCGGGCAAATTCTTGCCAAACCATATTAGTTGCAAAGATTTTTTAAATTAACTTCATCTAAAATAAATTCATTATTTATTCAAAAATCCAAACTTGAAATGTTTTTCTATTTAATTTTTCATTTTATCTCAATTTTCGAAAAAGTTTTTTGGTTGCAAATTGAAAAGATTCTCTAGTTCATTTTATCAATATTATAATTTGAGTATATCTTTGATTAGAAAGCTCGAAAAAATTCTCATCTTTAGAAGAAGTGAAATTTATTACCTCCCAAGATCGTTTTTATATATTCATAGTACATCATTATGATTTTTTGTAAAATATTAACATTTTAAAATTTAATATAAAAAAAATTAAAATTTATTAAAAGTTAAAATTAACAAACGACCCATAATATACCTTTACATTTATTAAAATGGCTGAATTCAATATCGTCGAAGATTTTATTGTAAGTCGTTGTCTCATAATTATTAATTATGAAAATGACGATGGTTATTCCAACGCTTTTAAAAGTTTGAAATATATACTTCCAAAAATGGATTCCCATTCTGTGAGTATCACAGTTTTCTCTTCTTAATAATCATTATTCATAACTTTTAGAATAAAGAGTTTCATCGCCTCGCAGAATTGATGCGACAATATATGGAGGAATATCGTAAATTCATAGGCACCCGGGAATGGGACACAAATATCTTGGATCTTCGAACTAACATCAGAGAGAAGTGCTTGTTATTGAAAAGCCATTACAATAGGGCAAAAGCCGATTAATACTTCATGCCGATGATTCCACCTCTGAGGTAAACCTATAAAATAACATAAATAACAAAAATACCAAAATTAACATAATAAAACATAAATAACATAAGTTCACAAACACATAACAAAAATAACATGATTATTTTTTTGTAAATGATTTTTTTTTTGTAAATTTCTTTTTGAAAAGCAGATGAATAAAATTAAACTCAGTGCACTCGTGAGTTAAGTTTAATGAAAGAGGCAAAAAGCAAGTCGAAAAAAAAACTGAGTGAATTTATTTAAAAAGTCGTTAAAACAATATTGTCGTCGTACGAAGTGAAATAAAGTAGTGAATTTAGTTAAAGCAGCGAGAAGTTAGTGTTTCTGTTATCACTGCACATTTACTTTTAACGAGATTGCAAAGTGAAATTTTTCGATTCTGCCGCTAGAATATATGGTAGTATGGCGCTCAGAAAAGAGCAAATTTAATACAATTGACTTTTCTTATTTCGTTTTCAGCGTTTCAAATCTATAAGAGTAAAAAATTAAATTTAAAAGCATTGCACATATTTGTTGTAAGTACTTTACTAAAACAAATCAACGTAAATCTCACTCATTCAACATCACTCAGTGTGTTAGCGCTCCTTGCCATCAACTCTCTCTCTCTCTTGTTCACTCCATTCTCTTCCTCACTCTCTTGCTCTCGCGATCTCACTCTCGCTCTCACTCTCGTTTTCGCTTTCATCGTTTCAACTTGATGTCTCTCGTTTGCGATAAATTTTTTAATCTAATTTCGACTGCCTTTTTCTAACTTCACTTTCAACAAATAACAGACTTCATTTTTACTTGTTTCTAACTTTTCCTCTCGTCTCTATAATAAAAAATACATTAAACGAATATAAAGTTTAGCATTGCGTACGTCTTCTTTTAAATAAAAACGACATCGTCTCTTCTTCTTCACTGTTGTCGTCGAAACGACGTAAAACACGAAAGCACATAATGTAAGAAGAGAAAAAAATTTTTTGCGTACGTTTATAACGGCAAATGTAAAGATGTTAGACTTAATGGTGCACAAAAAGCCATTTTCGCTCTTGCTGATGCTTTCTCAATTTTTACCATTTTTAACCATTTTAAAAATGAGAGTGAAAACAAATTTTATTTTTAAAGCAAAATTTATTCGACACACGCGAGACAAGTGAAATTCCTTTGCATCTCTTTTCTTGAACAAATTTAAATAATGTGACACTGTTCATGTTCGAGAAATATTTGCTTTTCCTTTTTTTGCATTTTAAATTCAATATTCAAACTTAATATAAAAAAAATGAAAAAGCTTTCAAATATTTAAACATAAATTTGCTCGATCTTTGCTCAAATTGAATTAAATTTCGCTTTTTTTTCATTCTTTTCTAATTCGCCGAAAATTATTTCCATTTTCAAATTTAAAAAACAAACGAAACAAAATTACACAATTTTACTTATTTTTGCTTTTTTTGATTATTTGGTTGAAATTTTTTTATTTAAAATAGTTATAAAAATTAATTGTTCAATAATTTTCACAAAAATTTTTTTATAAGGCAATTGAAATGCGCGCGCTAGATCTCGATGATTGTTTGAAAAGAGTTTATGTCAGAGCGATTTTAAAGCAAAAAGCTATTGATTTATCAAAAACACTTAAAAAATTTATAAAACATATTAAACCATATTTACATAATTTCTCTCTTTATCACAAAATAATGGCTATCATTAATAATGATTTAGAAAATCGAATAAAAGTTCTCAAATCAATTTGAATTCAATAAAAGTGTACAATCAGTGACAGAATTATTATTCTCATTAAATTTATCATTTATTTTCATTAAATTTACTGGTTTTGTAGGGAAAAGATAACAAAACATTCTTTCATTGATTGCATTTAATATTTTGAAAGAAGTCCTCTTTCAATTTCTTCAACTTTTTACTTCGTAGTTTCATACGAATAAAAGCATTCGCTTGAATAAGAGTTTGTTTGAAACGATAAATCTTGCTAGCAATAAAAAAAGTGAAAACATTTTTACAATGAGCATTTTACAGTCGTCATTATATTTCATTCTTCTATATCTTGTCGAAATCTTGAATGAAAACCATCTCAATTCTCGTATAATTTTATCGAATTAAGTATTTCAAAATTTTACAAGAAAAACATCAAATTTTAAAGTGTAAAAGTGATTCAAAATTTGCTAATTGAACACAGCGCTGTTCGTGTTCGTTTGTAAAATCGAGCAAATCTTGCGATGAAAGTATGCAAAATCATAATTGAAAAGATTTTTACGAAGAGTAGATAGAGGTTGCAATTGCTGATTTGATTTGAAAACGTAATTTATAGTGAAAAGAGAGCAATTGAGTGCATATTTGCTGCATTGAGCTCGGCGAAAAGAAAAGCGAAGACACAAATCGTTAATTTAGCGGTTAAACGTAAAAGTGTAATTTATTAGAACAACTCGTGTTCGAATGCGTTTTCATTCTACGCTTCACTAAAGCGAACGATGTGTGATTTTTGTCAATTACAGTGTGCGCGTATGTTTCTAATATGAATGCAGCATTAAGAAACGAGCGATTCACGCTGTAAAAGGCAATTCGTTATCTAATTATGGGACAACGCCTTTAATTGTGTATTCGCAATAAATCGCATTCGCATTTTATATTTATATTGCATAGTATTAATATTGCAAAAAGTCGCGATCGTAGAAAGAGCGCGTAAAAGCCGTCGAGCGAATTCGCGTTCGCGTGCATTTTTTACTCTTTTCTTTTCTCGCTCATTTCGCCTAGCGTAAAAGCCTATTTACAGGTGATTACTTTTGAACGCATTTCAGCGAAAATGACTTGCCTATTTTGCGCTCGTAATTCGCTTTTTTATCTTTCTTTCTCATTCATTTAATATTTACGAGAATTAATTAAAAAATTGACGAACTTTTTAGAGAAAAAAAGCTGTTTGATTAACTTTACTCTTTGCTTTCGTTAATTGATTTTGCGTGATGCGAAAAAACGCGAGTTGAAGCTTCATTTTTCAATAGCGATGAACGCGCGCGCGAAAAGTAATTATAAATTAATTTTCTTAATTATCGATGAAAAATTTAATCGCTTGTCAGAATGCATATACTTCTCTCACGCTATCTCACGCTATTCTCTCTCTGTCTCTCTCTCTCTCTCTCTCTCTCGCACAAAGAAGAAAGAACTTTCATCATTTCGCTCAGTGAAAAACTCTTTGCACCCGCTTAGAAATTAAAGAGGAAAACGAGTGCGTCTCCTTTGTATAGTGTGCGAGAGATTTGCGCTTTTGTGGTTTGCTTGTTTGCAACAGAGGAAAAGGTGGCGAGAGAAACATGTACTACCAATTCAAAATAAAATGTTTCGATTATCGAAAGTGAGCTTAACTGCAAAGCAACTTTTACGAGACGCTCAATTATTGGTGATGCTTTGCAGTTGAGCTTACTTTTCGATAATCGAAACATTTTATTTTGAAATGGTCGTACATACATTAAGTGCCATGAAAGTAGTGTTTATTTGCATCAATAATGTCGATTATGTTGTGTGTTGAATCGATAAAAAACAAATTACAAATTCACTAGTTTTGCTTTCGCTCGCATTCGCTCATCTCTCATTTTCTCCCACCGTCTCTTGCGTCTATCTCTTTCTCATTCACTTGCATTCGATCCTCTCTGCCTCTCATCTCTCTCTCTCTCTCTGAGATCACACTATTTTCACTGTTCGCTCTCTCTCTCTCTCTTCAATTGCTGTGTATCTCTCACTCACTCACTCACTAACTCTCTTTATTCACTTTACATTCTCGTTTCGCTCTTTTCGTCGTCGACTCTATTCATCAATCAATAATTGAACGCTCGTTTTACTCGCAATACATACACTAATATAAGCTATAAGCGAAAATGCCTCGCTTTACTCTCTCTCTCTTCGCCTCGAATTAACTTTTTTGTTTTCTCGCACTTTGATTTATCAACTTTTTAATGCGCACTCAGAAACTTCTCGATTTAAGTGATTTGTTTTCAATTCGTCGAATATATTGCGATTTACTTTTTTCGCAGCGTTTCGAAGAAGAATGGATAAGAGCGGATAGCGAATCATTTTGCTTCTAGAAAATCCAAGCAGCGAAAAAAAAACATTGAAATCGAGAAAATTTTGAAAATAAATCAATCATCATTTAAAAAGTAAGATAAAAAGTTTAATGCGAGCAGAACACAAAATCAGAAAATAAAATTTTTTAAACTGCAGTTAAATTTAAAAAAACGCGCACAATGATACTTTAATAAAAATCGTACGCTTCATTTAATCTCGAACGCATCTTTTGAGATGCTTTCGATTCAAACGCATTGTGTCTTTAGTTTGTTTTTTTTATCTACTCTCATTTTATCTCAAATATATAATAAACGAGCGAAGCGAAATTGATTTCAAGTGAAGTAAATATTGCCATTTGTCATTAAATTTTTACTCTATGCCATGAATTATTTAATGCGAAACGTTAAATGATGTATCAAAAAATTTTTTCGACTTTATGTATTTATATATGTCGAGTGCATATCGTTTTTTATGTCAAGTTTAATGATGTGAAAGTCGATTTAAATATGCAATGATAATGCGAAAAGGTTTTGTTCTTCGAAAATTCTTATTCTTAAATTTGAAATTTGAAATAAATAAGAATTTTACCTTAAAGTATTTTGCTTTTGCAACAGAAAAGTTTCAATTTTCATTTTGCTCATTTAGTTAAAAAATCATAAAAGTGGCAAATTGATTTATCGGAAGAAGTGAAAGAGTTTTAAAGATAAAATCTAAGCATAAATCTAATAATCTAAGATAAGAATTAGATTTTACATTTTTGATAAAAAACAAATCATTAATAGAATCTCATTCATCTTTTTACATTTTTTTTCAAAGTAATCAAATTTTCCGAACGCAAAAATAAAACTTTAAATACATTCAAAATGTGTAGTGAAGTTCTTAAACCTTACAAAAACCTCCAGCGTCCACGTTTTCCTACTTAGTAAAAATACTCTTGCAAAGAGCAAAATCAACAGCAAGAAGAAAAAATTAACTGCGATAAAGTCTATTTAAGTGTTTCACATCATTTGTTAGATTAATAATTTTCTTGAAAGCTATACTCGAGCAACGTCAAATGGAAATCAGTTTTTGTATCGCGTGAAAATGGTTTGTTTCGAAAAATGAGAATATTTCTTATTTCTTACTCTATATAAGCCTATTCAAAGTTTTGTTCTTTTGCTTTACTTTAATCCTATAAAAGTGAAAAGTCACGTTATCTTGTTTCGTCTTTACGGCAACGCTTTTGTCACTTTTTTGCGCAACATTTTTTAAAATTTAATTATTGTTTAAATTGAAATGACATCACGCAAAAGTTTCGCCCAATTATAGGAACGGAAAAAAATCGTACAGAATCATTAACAATTAGGTTGTAAAGCGTAAAATAGCTCAAATTGCAAAAAAAAATTACAAAGAGGAAAATATTTTTTTATTGCTATTTGCAAAATGAGATTTCATTTTTCATCGAGATATTTGTCGCACGCGTGCAATTCGTTTATAACTCATTGTCAAGATGGTGAACGCGAGCGATCAGTTGCGACTTGCAAGAAGGAGAAAAAAAGAAATGAAAAGAAAAGAAGCGCAAAGAGGCTGTTTCACTTGTTCATGCTTTCGACCAAATCGAAAATTGCTTATTTAAGGCTCATTTGCGGCACAATCCAAGAAATTGCCGTTTAAATGAAGCGAAAACGAATCAAAACGCATCGCTAATTAAATTTAGTCGAAAAATTCGCTGCGAACACAACAGTCGCCGAACAAAATAACGATGAATGCATCAATTTTACCGCGCTATTTCTTCGCTTATTTCTTTTTGCCCCTCTTGTCTCCGTTTTAGTCAACGATATTAATTCAATTACAAGTGAAATATGAGGCTAACAACCGGCAGTAAATAATCAGAAATTAATTCAATAAGTGCTTCAAATACTCGATCGCTAGAATCTAAAGTCTATCTAATTTATAATATTTTATTTTGCCTATTCTATGTTTTAAAATGTATGGTCTACTCATCTGGCTACGCACGTAATGAAATTTTAGCCGCTAGTCTAACAGTTTAATAATTTTTTAAAAAAATTTAATTTGTTTTTTCTTCTCTCAAACGATTCTCTCGTTAATTCGCTTTTCCTATAAAGTGTTTCATTTTGCTTTATTAAGTTATTAAATGATAAAAATATAATTAGAGTAAAATTATGTTTTGTTTGTTCTTTTTTCATTTATGATAAAGTCACTGGATTAAATAGATTTTTAACTTTTATAAATGATTTTAAGCGAAAAAGTGATTAAGAACAAAAAAAATTTATTTGTCTAATGATTCTATGAGGTATATTTACGTCAGTATAGAAAAAAATTTTTGCGATTATTTAGGCTCTGGTTAATATTTTTATAATAATTTTCATATAATCTTTTGATAAATTCAAGCAATTTTTTAAACTCAAATGAAATGAAATGATTCTTAAATGAATGCTTAAAATGAGAATTTACTAGTCTTTGAACATTTTCTTCCTCATATAAGAGGATGGAGCGATTTCCGCGACATCTCAATGTTCAAATATTAAAAAAACTGATAATTTCAGAGAAAAATCACTCCAAAAGCGATTTTAATTTAAATTTTTTATTATCATTTTCTGTTTTACCTCATCATTAACCGAAACCGAAACCGAAACATCATCAACATCATCATTAACCGATGAACCGAAATAATATTTAACACAAGCGTAACTAGTAAGTGGTCCCTTAGGCACGTGCGACATCATGTCAGCGATCGGCGGCAGCGTTCACTCAAAAAAGCGTTCAAAAAATCATTCGAAAAGAAAGGTGAAAAAACGTTTTCAAGATGAGGGGAACAAAGCGAAAAAAGTGGAGAAAGAGAGCAAGTGTTTGACTGTGGACGAGGGCTTTGTTTGGAACGAACGCGAGTCGATAAAAGAGCAGAAAGATGAGGAAAGCAGCAGTGATCAGTCGCAAAGTGAAGCCAGTGATGGCAGCGAACAAAAACTGGTTAAAAAACGAAAGTCGAGAAAAGTGAGAAATGAGGAGGCAAAGCAAAGGGAGGAATACCTTCGATCTCGCGAAAAGCTGCTTTTAGACAGCAATCGAGCGCCTGAAACCGAAGATGATTTCGAACGGCTGGTGATCAGTTCGCCGAACAGTTCAATTGTTTGGATTCATTATATGTCTTTTTATCTGGATGAAGGTGCGATCGAAAAAGCACGCAATATTGCTGAGCGTGCATTGATCACAATCTCGTTTCGTGAGGAGAAAGAGAAATTAAATGTTTGGATAGCTTTGTTAAATTTAGAAAATACTTATGGAAACGAAGAATCGCTCAATGCTTGCTTTACCCGTGCTCTGCAGCAAAACGATCAATTGACTATTTATAATCATATGATTAAAATTTATGAACAATCTGATAAACTTAAGTCCGCTGAACAATTGTATGATGTTATGTTAAGGAAGTTCAAGAAGGTAGATTTTCTTACCATATTCATAAATAACATTTTTCATTCGTTGAACACAGGAAAAAAGCGTTTGGATCAATTTAGGCGTTTTTCATATGAAGCATAATAATGAGAAGTCGGCAAGAAAAGTCTTAGAAAGAAGTTTATTAAGTCTTGAAAAACGCGAACACATTGATATTATCTCCAAATTTGCTCAACTCGAGTTTCAGTTTGGCGATTACGAACGTGGTCGAACTATGTTTGAAAATCTTTTAAATACTTATCCGAAACGGGTCGATATTTGGTCAATTTACGTTGATATGATGATAAAATATGCTCCAACAAACTCTTTAGACACATTGGCTTCGATCCGAGAAGTTTTTGAACGTATGATTACTTTAAAACTTCCAGTGAAAAAAATGCGCACTTTATTCAAAAAATATCTTGATTTTGAGAGTAAATATGGAAATGAAGACACTTTTGCGAGAGTCAAACAAAAGGCCAAAGATTATGTTGAGTCTAATCCATTCGCATCCATGGTTGATAATAAAGTGTAAAGTTCTAATTAAAATGCATAAATTTGTTCTCTTATCATCATAAATCATTCAGAGTTCATTTTTTAAAATCATTGTATGAAATTCTCTATTCACTCTATTCCATCTAAACACTAACAACTTTAAAAAATATTAATTTAACGAACACTTGATGAAATCTTTTACGTAGTTCATTTTCGGGCGAGTACGATAATAGATTGGTCATAGATTTTAGTGCTACATTAAAATTTTTATTTGTTTAAAATATAGTCGATCAAACCAAATAATTTGCGTAAAATCTATTGGTTCCGATTGGGACTTCAATTGCAAGTCTCTGCTTTCACTTAG
>NCKU01002437.1:8213-19130 GCA_003675995.1 Dinothrombium tinctorium
AATTGAATGCATTTATTCCGAAAGGGCCTATCCAACAATGCATATATTATTAGATAGGCCCTTTCGGAATAAATTCATTCAATTATAAGGGCAGAAATGTCTCAAATTGAATAAATATGTTATGTTATGTTACTGTAGTTTAGTACTTTTGCTTGAAATCGATTTAATTTAAGCGAGAAATGCATCTTTTGAAAGCTTTTCGGTTTCAAGTTATGTTTGAAATTACCTCACGCTCCCCTCCATTGTTATCCAATCAAATGGCAGCGTTGTCGTTTTCAAAAACGCAAAATTCGATTTTCGCGTTTAAAAAACGCTCCGTTTTTTCGATTTCATTTCTGTCTCTTTTCTCGAAAAGCGATTCGAAATGAATGTAAATCGCATCGCAAACGCTTACTTTTCATTCACTCGAAAACCAAAACTAAAGGCGAGTCAAAAGACAATCATCTCGCGTTTGAAAAAAGGTGAGCGACGGTTGCCAATTATCTCGATTTCATTCGTTTTAATCGTTGATTCATTTTTTAAGAAATTGAATTTCTCACAAAAAAGAACAAAGATTTGGTAAATTGCGTCAAACAGTTGCTGAGCGAACGGCAATCGCTAATTATAGAACGGGACATTAACTTAAAACAACTTGTGCTAAACAATTTCGTGAGTTAAAGACTTTAAAGTTACACGTTTCTCTTGTTTCTCACTTTTGTTGCTTTCAATTAGATGCAAACAGAGAAAAACAAGAACTTAGAAGACTTATTAACAAAGAAAAAAGAAGAGATTTTAAATGGAATCAACAAAATCGTTGAGAACAGTTTCGCGAATTTAGAACAAGAAATCAAACAAAACTCTTCAAACCCAGCTTCAGTTGACTCTTGTTTGAAAGCGAACGAATCACAGATCAATGAAATGAGAACAAACTTAACACATGAATGGAGAACTGAAATGCGGCAAAAAGCTTTGTATAGAATTCAGCAGAATTTCACAGACAAAGCGCAGTTAAACTCGATTGAGGAATGTTCTTCGCCTTTTTCATCGCCAAAATCTCGTTTTGCTTCACAGCAGTCCATTGATACTACAAATGGTGAAATCTCGTGTATTTCCACCGATAAAACACCTTCTATTTATTATTTTGAACCCAAAAGTCTAAGTTTGATTGAAGAATCTAATAGAAACGAGGATGATCACATGAATGAGCAAAATGAAAACATCTCTTCTGATGTCATTGACAAGGATGCTCACAATTCAACTAACTTTTTCTTACAATCTCCTTTTGCATCTTATAATCGGCGTAACGATTCAAGACCAACGTTTGTTTCGAAATCAGAATTAGTTTGGTCGCGACCTAGTTTCGCTCAAACTTATTCCCCGCGAGCAAAAAGAAGAACAGATCTTCGCGATTCACTCAGCCAGAAAAGAGCGTCTATCACTTTTTGTGAAAAATATCAGAGTTCACCTAAACTTCAAAAAACAAATGAAAAATATGACCAAAATGAAGGTGGCAACATTCGAGCGTCTTGTGTTGAGCTCTTCGATGAAACTGAAGTTTATTTGGAACCATCTGGCTCAGAAGTAATAAAAACTTTTACTCAGAAAGCAGCCGATGAAAAAATGGATACTTCCTCCAAACTTAAACGGCAAAAGAAAGCAAAGAAGATTATTCAAAATCAAATCGAAGAGAACAATGAAAATATGCCATTAAAGAAGAAAAGAGGAAGGCCTCGGAAAGCAACAAATAAAACGAAGGCAAAGAAACAAACTTTGGAGTCGGATATTTTAAACAATTCGAAAGAGTTAGATTGTAATTTGGCCGAAAAATTAAAAAAGAAAGTAAGCAACAAGATGCAAAAAGAAAGAAAATTGTAAATAATCGCGACCGAAACACAACCAGAGTTAAAAGTTCGCGAAAGAAAAAAAATAAAATTTATGCTCTTTTTTTTATCAGATACAACAAAAATTAAAATTATTGAACTAAATGACAAAAATTAATCATTAGTTAATATCTTTCTTAGTATCGTTTTTTAAGTTGCGATTATGAGAATTTTGTTAAAAATGTAACGAATAGACGAAAAAGTCGTCAAAAAAGTGTCCTCAAATCTACAAAACGTTCAGATAAAAACGTTTTATCGAACTTTGCATATTTATATTTATTATTAAATTCTTTTCGCACGTACGTTGCACTTCCGTTTTTTGTCCAACATTGTACACTGATCAGCGAAATGTAAAGTGCAGGTATTGTGCATAATTTTGCTCGGCAGAGTAGCCGCTACAGGAAAGTGTCATTCTGGTCAGTGTCGGACACGCGAACAAGAATTGCTTCAAAGCAACATTGTTTGCGAGCAATGAAATCTTGTTTTGATAAAACTTCACTTGAAATGTGTCCGAAACAAGCAAAGAGAGGATTGAAAGCGCACCTTCATAATGAAATATGAATAAATTAGGTAAGTAAGGCGAAGAAGACGAACGCAGCGAATGCTCCCTTTACACACGTGTAGACGAAAGGATGAAAAGTTTGTCTGAAATCGAGTTCAAAAATTTGAAGCGAAATGCGAGCAAAATTCGAAACATCTGCATTTTGGCGCACGTCGACCACGGTTTGATCGAAAGCTGCCCGTTTCCACACTGACCTCGACTTTTTTAGGTAAAACCACACTCGCTGATCAGCTGCTCGCAAGCAATGGCATCATTTCGAAAAGACTGGCGGGCAAATTGCGGTATTTGGATTCCCGAAAAGACGAGCAAATCCGCGGCATCACGATGAAGTCGTCGAGCATTTCGCTCGGCTTCGCAATGGACGGCGAGCAGTTCTTCATCAATTTGATCGACTCGCCTGGACACGTGGACTTCTGTGGTGAGGTATCCACTGCAATTCGGCTGTGCGACGGTGCTTTGATTGTCATTGACGTTGTCGAAGGTGTTTGTTCGCAGACAAAAGCCTCTTTAAAACAAGCGTGGATCGAACATCTGAAACCCATTTTGGTTCTGAACAAAATAGATCGTTTGGTGGTCGAAAGAAAACTCACTCCTCTCGACTCTTACATAAGGCTTCAACAAATACTGGAGCAAGTGAACGCTTTTGTGGGTGAATTATTCACCGCCGATGTTTTAAAAGAATCATCGAAAGAGCCAAAAGCTTCAGCGAATGAATCAAACGAAGAAGAAATCACTTACGATTGGAGCTCCGGACTCGAGGAAAAAGATGATTCAAATGTCTATTTTGCTCCAGAACAGGGAAATGTTGTGTTCGCGAGTGCCTTAGATGGTTGGGCATTTACTATCAACACTTTTAGTAATTATCTATCGAAGAAAATGGGAATAAATGAGAAAACACTGAAAATGACTTTATGGGGTGATTTTTATTTAAATTCAAAAACAAAGAAAATTATGAAAGGAGCTCAAAGCAAAGCAAAAAAGCCTCTGTTTGTATCGATGGTTTTAGAAAATATTTGGACTGTATACGAACATATTGCTATGAGAAGAGACAAAATGATGTTAGAAAAAATTATTAATTCACTTAACATTCAATTGTCAAAGAGAGATTTAAATCACACAGATTCTCGTGCTCAACTTCAATCAGTTTTCTCTCAATGGCTTCCTTTGTCAAATAGTGTTTTAAGTGCAGTATGCAGTCTTATTCCAAGTCCATATGAATTGTCTGAAGAAAGAGTAAATCTTTTAATGCACTCTGATTCAATTAAGTTTGAAACTCATCACGAAGAAATTTCGAAAGTCAGAAATGCATTCAAAAGTTGTGCATCTGGACCCGATTCTCAAACTATCATTTGTGTTTCTAAAATGTTCGCAATCGAGAAAAAATTTTTACCTGAAAATAGGCCTCGGCCATTGACTGCCGAAGAAATAGCCTTAAGAAGAGAGCAAATAAAACTTAGCAAAATGTCTGTTAACGAAGAAAAAGAAAATAGTGGGATTGTAGAAGAACCATTTTCTGTAAATAATGAAGAAGAAAAAGATGAAAATGAAGATGAGTTTATCGCATTCGCGCGTATATTTAGCGGAACTGTCCGCAAAGGTGACAAGCTTTACGTTCTTGGTCCGAAACACAATCCATACAAAATCGACTCAAATTTAAAAGTTGATCCAGCTAAAAAGCTTTTAGATTTAAGCGCAGAAGAGCATATAACAGTTGCGACAATAGGAAATGTTTACTCTTTGATGGGCAGAGACTTAGAACTTTGTGAAGAAGTGACGGCTGGTAACATTCTTGGAATTGGAGGTTTGCATGATCATATAGTGAAGTCCGCAACTTTGTCTAGCACTATTTATTGTCCCCCATTTGTGGATCTTCACGTTATATCACAACCAATTTTGCGTGTTGCTGTTGAACCTCAAAATCCAGCTGATATTTTAAGTTTGAAAAAGGGTTTGAAATTACTGAATCAAGCAGATCCCTGTGTGGAAGTAAAGTTACAAGAAACAGGAGAACTTGTGATTGCGACAACGGGTGAAATTCATTTAGAAAAATGCATCGAAGATCTTCAAGAACGGTTCGCGAAAGTACCTTTGAACGTTTCATCTCCAATCGTTCCATTCAAAGAGACCATTGTGCCACCCCCGAAAATTGATATGGTGAACGAAAAGATAGGCGAAAGTAATGTTTGTCGTGCTGATGCAGAGACAAATGTTAACAAAGAAGTTACTTTAATGACCCCGAATAAAAAATTACGTGTAACAATTAAGGCGGTGCCATTGCCTCCCGAAGTGACAAAGTTGTTAGAATCGAGTGAAGAACTTTTGAAAATTTTGACCAACTTTAGAAGAGCAAAAGCAAACCAAATGGTTACTTTAAGCAATGAAACTGTTCAAAAACTAATGAATTTAAAGGTGCAATTGAGTTCATTATTTCAAGATGAATTTTGGACTCCAGATCTTGTTGATAAAATATTATCTTTCGGTCCGAAACATTGCGGTTCGAATATTCTCTTAAACCTGATTGAAAATTTCAAGAGGCCTTCTTTGTGGAACTTTGAATCACAAAGTTTTTCAGATTCTTATTCTGAATATGAAAACTATTTGTTGAATGGTTTTCAAATCGCTACTTTAGCTGGACCTATGTGCGAAGAGCCAATGACCGGTGTATGTTTTGTTTTGAAAGAATGGACAATGAGTGAAGAAGTAAAAACTACTGAAAGCGATCCCTACGGTCCTTTTACGGGTCAAATAATTTCAACGGTGAAGGAATGTTGCAGAAAAGCATTCCAGGCACAACCTCAGCGTCTCGTGGCGGCAATGTATTCATGCAGTATTGAAGTAACGAGCGAAGTTTTGGGTATGTTTCCCCTTTTCAATCTTTTTATTAAATACATAAATAGAGTCGTTACAAATATTTGCACCTCTAGAGGCTGAATAACTTTGTCACTTCAGTAGAGTTAATAATCGAGTAGGCGTGATCCCACGGAAACTCGGGCTGCTCGCTGTTATCTACAAACAAACGGCGCTTTTAGTTTTGAGAGTAAATGATTAATTGAAATTTACCCCCGTCTGTTTGCTTCTGTTTACTCAAACGATTGCCTTGCGAACACAGCATTCCATACACACGAATTCCGGGTATTCTCGCATACGGAGGGTGATTATGTGTATAGGGACCCTCTAATGTAGCCCATTCCGGGCATCGGCAGACAACCACATAGTGCGCTTTGCCTGTTCTCTCGCTTTGCATCGCAAGCAAAGTCCAATCAGTGGGTGTTTTGCATGTTCTCACCGTCACCATCGGCTCGCACAGTTTTATCTGTGTGTACACCTTAAAAAATAAAAGCTATACTTCCTTAGCAAATCTTATAAGCCAAATACCATTTTATCGTATCTTCGTGTTAATTCTATCGTATGTCCGTCGTCGGTGTTAGGTTCTGATGAACATTCCCAGTTGTAGTGTCGCGAGCAATCGCATAGTTGTTGCGTGTGATTTGAACGAACGAAAATCGCATTGCACACTTGTTGCGTCGCACATTCAGGCAAATGCGGACGTCCTTTCGAAGAATAGCTTTGCGGTTCCTACATATAGATCTGCAAGATTTGATTGTGTGAGATTGTTTCTTACCTGCTCATTGTCACTTAACGAGCTGATGTCGACGAAATTCGGTGGTTTGTAAGCAGTAGACGCATCTTCCTTGCTATCTTGTTGGCTTGCTTGTTGCTTTCTCTGTAACGCGCTAAGTGTATGACAATCACAGACGTATAATAAACTGATCAACAATAACCAAGTTTGTGCTACAAACGCTAAAATGATGGGCATTGTATCAGCTTTCGATGTTGAAATGCTAAAGCGCACAGCGAGAACTGATAAAGATGCGTTAGGGATGTTTCTTTTTGAACTATTTCACGATGATGTCGAGTTCTATGATTATAGCCTAACGTTATTTAAGAGTTGTGGGTCACGAAAACCTGATTAACGGATCTCTTATTTGGGCTTTTGTGTTATTAAGTCGACTGCTACTAAATGCTAAATTTACATAAAGCTTCTGTTGCGAAATATTTTCACGACATTCATTATCAAGCGAATTAATACTCGAATTCAAGTTTAATTTCAATTACCCCTTATCATCATCAATTATTCATCTTATTCAGCTTTGATCCAATTTTTATGTCATTTATTCATTAAACTATTTTAATTTTCTAGCTTTTCTGCCCTTAACTTATTAAATCGAGTTTTCTTTTTCGTCATTTTTGCTTTTTTAAAGTTTTATTTCATCTTTGCTTTTCTTCTTATTCGCATTATTTTGAACGTAACGTCGCGACAAACAATGAAAATTTTTAAATGTAAATACGAATAAATTCAGGTCAGATGGTAACTGATGATATTTTTTTCCTTGCATCGATCTTACATCGCTTAATAGTTTTTTTTTGTATTTATTTTTCATTCACTGTTCAAAACGCGTGGAAGCTTTTTTCACATCACTTAGCATCTTGAATTAGTTTTTTTTGGACATGTTTTCTGTTTGCACGTAACAAGTTTTATTTTCTCTTCTTCACGAACAAACTAATGAACACTGACTCAATTGTTTCGAATTTGATTTGAAATATTACTTCTTTACAAATATTCGCAATAAGAAGGAAGAGGAAGAATACAAATTGTACGTTCACGTTGATTGTTATTGTTTTAAATTTAGCATTTGACAATTTATCAAAATGAAACATTTAAGACATTAAAAGATATGATCGAAAATCATACGAATTTTCTGCATAGCATATGAATATGTTCTATTTGTGACATTGTGTAGTTTAAGCTTTTAAACTTTTAAACTTATGCATTCATTGAATTTTTCGCTCTTTAAATTCGAAGAAACCACAAATATTTTCACCATTTACAAATTCATCGCAAATCGTTGCACCACACGTAAGATACTTCTACTTGATTTAAACATATTTGCATATTAAAATGTTCACAAACTGCTACAAGGCTTTTGCCTGGACGTTTCATATCTCATTTTGAAATCTTTCAGGAATATTGAATGAATGAAAATATTAGTCTGCCTGTATTCAGAAATTCAAAACTTGTCTGCTCAAATTTTTGAAATTTCAATACAAAGCTGGTTTTTTTAAGTCGCGATGCTTGAAAAGATGTAGCATAGGCTAAGGAAGGTCCAATAATCTTCGTTTTTGCGAATAATTATAGAGAAAGAGTGTAAAAGTTAAATCAAGTTTGAATAGTTCGACCCGGTCACCTCTGTGAAAAATAATATCCTCTTAATCATACAAATAAATCATAAATACAAATTCACATAAATCGAAAAATCTTGTTTTTCGCAAAAAAGAAAGCAAAATTTGAGCTCTTTAATCATCTTGCTCAAAGCTTATCGCAAAAGGAAATTATCTTTAATAAAAAATCCGAAAAGGCGTTTCTAAAAAGCTCGTTGAAAAATACAGAAAACATCAATTATCCGGAGGTTTACGTATCGTTTTAATTATTAGAGTTCTTTACCTGAAAATTTTTTGTGCAAGTTTTTTGTACGTGGAAAATTTTGTTGCATCTATTGATCGCCACTTAAAGATTAGAGAATTAATGAGAAAATTGAACGAATTAATTAATGAGAAACATTTAACTTAGTTAGCATATTAAAAAATTATATTCTTTAAATATAACAAAATTTAAAAACGTTATCACGACAACTTTTATAAAAATCACCCTTAAGGATTTCAATAGGTAAAAATATGACATAATGACATTTAATAAATGACATTTTTTTCATAAATAACTTCTAGTCTTTGATTCGATTAAAGGTTAAGAGCTATACTACTTTGTATAAAAAGTTTCATACTTCGCTGTCAAATGAAACTTTTTTCTGTTCACAATAGTACATTGATCTCTAAAAAATCTTTCATTTCACTAAAACATGCTTTACCTCAAAGCAATTGGGGGATTATTTTGGACATCATTTGAAGTTGGTCCGAGAAAACATTTTCTTCCTTTTATAAAAAAATGTCATCAAAATGAAAAAATGTTATAAAACTAAACGAAACAAACACATAGTCAAAAATTGTGTTCGATTAAAACCACAAAACATTGATTTTATAGTGTGAGGGGCACGCTTAGTACAAAATCGTTCATATATGAAATTGTCACCGTAGAATTACACTCATGAACATACTTCACCCTTTGCAACTGCAGCAAAGCGTGACCGATTCGGCTCTCGCCAATACTCTAGCAATAATTGTGCTTAAAAACACTATACTCAATGCACATCAAAGCTCTTTGCCAAACATTCGTGTGTTCACTATTTTACTTCTCTCAACGAGCGCATCAAAATCGTGTGTCTCAATTTGCTGTGTCTCTAACCGACACCCGCGCGAGTAATTACAGTTGGGTAACCATTTGAAAATTTTTGAGATATTTCTTAGTTAGAATGCCACAGATCTAGAATCTTTAAAAAATCTACTTAAATTCGCAAAAAAGACAAACATATGGGCAAGATAGTAAAGCATAAAGAAGAGAAGGCAAGAAGAAATATGTAAATAATTAGAAAAGCTGATCTTGTTTGCGCATTGCGAAGAATGAATCAAAATTAATTTTTATGTTTTCTCTTAAATCTTATTTCAATAAGAACGGATGCGCTATATGTCGAATGAAAGAGATTTTAAAATGACATGCTACCAATTAATCGTTTATGAATGAACCTTTTAAAGATGATAGATTTTGCATATTCAAAGCTTATATTAATGATTCGCTTTAAAAAAGGCGTAAAAACTCGTGATTGTTGTTTAGGAAATGCTTGTGTTCTTTCATAAGAAACAAATTGAAAGGTCTTTCTTATTGTTTACTTTTGTCTTTTATTGTATTCGAATGTTGAAAGCTAATCTCTTCATCTCATACTATGACTCTACTTTTATTCTTTCTTTTTAAGTTTTTATTGTTGAATTTGTTCATTTTTTGCTAATTAGAAACTGGATTACGTTTTTTTAAATTGGGTAAAGTTCATAAAGATTACAATAATTTCAATATAAAAATTGTTCAAATCTTCAAATCTTTTCTCTCAATTTTACTGCACGCGAGCGAAGAATAACCTCTATGCAATTCACTTTAAAAAAAATTTTGCTCATCACCTTCAAATATAATTTGCACTAAAGAAAAAAGACGATAATTTTTGTTTGAGAATGAAAAGCAATTTATTCGTTCTCATTCAAAATTTTAACATGTTTAATTGGAACAAGATATAATTTTGTTTAATATTTTTTATTGCGAGATTAATTAAACTTTACAATCATAATGACAGCTTTCGCTGCTATGCTATTTTGTCAAAGTAATAAATTAATAAATTTAATATAATTCTTGTTATTGTAAATTTTTGGCGTTTTCGCTTCATTTAAAAGGTCTCAATATTTATAAAGTGCAAACTTTTTATAGTAAAAAATTTAAAAAGTGTGTGAATTATTCAATTATTCGCAACTTAAATACAGTGTCAGAAAAAATCTGTCAAGCTATCAATTTGTTGAGATGTGTAAAATGAGGACACGTCTGCTCATAGCCGAAAACTTTAAAAAACTTAGAAAAGGCTTAGAAAAATTTTTTATGATTAAAATTCATTTTATTTTCGCTTATCTTGATTTGTTACATTTCATGATTTATACGGAGCATGTCAAACATTTGCAAGATTAGGACATTTTTAATTCATCTAGAAATATAAGAGATTAAATTTGAACAATTATCTCGGACACAAATTAATAGAAATTGCTATTGAATTTTAGCCCAAAATTCTTCACGTTTATTTGTGAGAGGTCGTATTTCGCTTTTCTCTTAACCACTGTATTTTCAAACTTCCTAAATGTTCCACTTACTTTCCTGCTCTCGATAGATCGAAATGCCATAGCTTCATGCATCTTTAAATCAAATGTAGTAAAATGTTAAAATCGTCATATTTTTCGCGAAATCTATCGCTTTCGCTTTAATTCGTTGATTTTATTATTACTCTCTCGATGTTACGAGTAAACCAACGATTAACTGTTGTTATTCTATCATTAATTACTCACTGACCTATTCAATCGTGAAAGAGAACCACTATCAAAATACGAGTTACAGAGGCATTTACATTCATTTTACAATGATTTTCAAATTGTTTTGCGTTTATACAAGTTTAAATCGTAGCGAAATCCCTAATAAAACTCGATGCACCTTTCTCAGATAAGATAATCAAAAATCGATCGAATTTTTTTTCCTAGACTCTAAATGTAAACAAAGGCTCACAAACCTGTCTTGCGCAACTCTGAGAAACTGATTATAAATTCAGTTTCATAATTGAATTAATTTTCTTTCTGTTTTCAATTCATTCTGAATTCAAAGCTAACAATCCTTTCCTCGTAAGAATCATTTTTCACATTGACGTAAAAATTTATGAAGCCTTTTTCAAGGAAACTTATTAATAATTGAAAAGCCACTTTCAGAATACAATCATTAGAGACAAGAATTAAATAGTAAAAAAA
>NCKU01002438.1:0-19124 GCA_003675995.1 Dinothrombium tinctorium
ATAAATTTATTATAAAAAGGGAGTATCTAACATGTTTCTTATTGTTAGATTAACTTTTTTATAATAAATTTATTCAATTTATGTTTGACTTTAAGATCTAGATCCAAAAATTTTGTTCATTTTTTATGATGAATGGCTTCAAATATTAAACGAGAGCAAGAAAATTAAATCAACAAAGAAAAAATAGCGAATAAAAAATGTAAAATGACATGGGCAGTCGATTCAAACTAAAAAACATTTCAATAATATGAAGTCATCTTAACTGGTCGAGAAGAAAAAAAACTGGCGGATAAAAAATAAATTAAACAAAAGAAGCAACAGACTTTAATCAACACAAGAAAAATTCAAATGAAATGATTGAAACGAAAATACAAAAATGATTGAACGATGGCTCCACGAACAAAACAAATATCAATCGATGAAAGAATGGAGATTATTTTGAGAATTTTGTGTGGGAATTGAGCTTTTACGAAACGCTTTTTTCGGTTACTTCTTATTTCATCTAATAGGTGTTTCGCCCACGAAAATGAACCCACTTTGCTAAAACCATTTTACATGTACATTTGGTCAAACCGATGATTTATGAAAAAATAACATGGCAGCATTGTAGACGATTTTTCAATAGTATTTAATTAGGAAGTTCGCATAAGAATGCAATTTTTGACCGCTATTAAATGCTGAAAATTTATGCTAGATTTTTTGACAGAATTCGGGAAAAGAATAGAATTAAACAACTCATAACTTATGCTTTCGCTGGCATATAAGCCTGTAAATAGATGCGCTATCTCGATGATCCGTCTGAGAGAACTTGAATAATAACGGGATGAACGAACGAATGGACAGCTGGGCAAACCATAGAAGCTCTATTTTCAACCGTCATGCTTAAAATAACTTTAAGTTCATGAAATATCTGACTTTGTATGCGCATGTTTATCAGTTTTTTCATCAATTTCAATCATGGCGAAACTTTGGTTTTTAATAAAAAAAAAATCAAATAAAGATCGATAAAGAAATATTAAACTCAAAATAACAAAAGCTAAAGTAAGAAGTAATAAATTCCAAGAAATTTTTGTAGAAAAATATGTAAAAAGAAAATGATTTAAAAAAATTTTTAATTTAGAATGAAAGTTTTTAAGTTTTTAATCATTGTACTCATTTTTGGAGTTCTGTATATGATTGTTACCCATAAAATTTTTTGAAATTATAATCAATCTATTAGAATTCGGTTATTTTAAA
Source organism: Dinothrombium tinctorium (assembly GCA_003675995.1). Lineage (NCBI taxonomy): Eukaryota > Metazoa > Arthropoda > Arachnida > Trombidiformes > Trombidiidae > Dinothrombium > Dinothrombium tinctorium. Next base: position 1,237 of record NCKU01002438.1, read on the forward strand.
AAACGATGTTTGAATTTTCTTCAAATGACAATCAATTACTGATAATAAATGAGTTTCGGTTTCACTGAAATAACAAAAAAAAAGTTTTGTGAATTTATTTTCTGCATGGAGAGTAATTTAAACTTTTTGAATTTAAAGTTGTAACCTAAAATATTTTTTGAGAAGACTTCGTATGAATTCTTAAAATAAAAATAGAAAACGAAAAAATAAGAAATCGGATGATCATTTGATTATGATTTCAATGAAAGCAAGCATCGACATAGATCACGATAAGAAGATAAGAATCAACAAATCATACTTGTGAGAGATGCATCTGAAAATAATTGAAAACTGTATAATAAATTATCTTGTACAAATTTCGTATTTTGGATTTTCAACCCATTTTTATTGATTTTTATATAAATGAAAATGCTCACGATAGAGGTCTGAAAATGTTGTATAAAGCTCTTGAAAATTTGCTTCTTAAGCTAAATTAAAAATTAAACAGTTTCCTCACTCAAATAGCTCGTTTCGTATGCATCTCTTATATTGTATTCCCTCACAATATATGGAATACCGCTGTGTCCTGAAATTCGATTTTTTTCGCACGTCACTTTTTTTAATTTTATCGCATGCATTTAAAAAGCGAGCCTTTTAAAATACAATTTAAATTTAATTTTCTGCTTACTTTGAATAATTTTTCTAAGACTTTTTCTAAAAAAGAATTCGTTAGATAACAATTTTAGCCTCTTTTTTTGATTCCCTAAGCCGGCGTGCTTTTATACTTACGGCATGTCTCATAGTGAGAGGGAAAATGTTTGATTCTTAATGTATGCATCGCGATTTACGTTTGAGCAAACTTTCATTGAAATTGGGTTTGTATCATGTGCATCTTTAATTTAAGCATTTATATTCTATGTTAGCTTCTTAGCTTCTTCTTGCTTTCTTTCTTTCTCACAATTTCACATTGTCAGCAAAATTGTTTTTTTTTTCATGCGAAGTTTCCATTTGCTTCAATTTCTGGGTCATAAAACGCTCGCAAATTCACAACCTAACCTGTAGTAACATGTTTTTCAGGTCAGAAAAAAGCCGATCTGTCACGAACGAAGATAAAGAAATATTTTGTTAGAATGGCAAAGGCACGAATAAGAATGGAATGCAGCTTAACATTCTTTTTCGCCTTTTTGGCCTTTCTCAAAAAACGATTAAATATTTTCACTCGAGTAATTTATTTTATGGCTTTTCTCTGGTTTTGGAACATTTTCATAATTTTCACTCCGAAAAATCCAAATAAATGAAGAAATGAATCGACGATTTGCATCGAATAGCGCACACAGATTACTAGCGGAATTCATGTCAAAAACGAGTCGATACTGAGCTTTTAAGATTGATAATATTTATTTTACGGTTCAAATAAAAGTGATTTAAAGCTCGCTTCTAGCTTAAACACTTTTTAAATATCTGCGTTTTCGTTCTCCACACTTTGCAATTGAAATTTTATACAATCTCTTTACATATATCGATCGGAAATGCAAGTTTCTCAAAAAATGTATTTTAACAACTTCGAGCGACAAGTTGAAGAGATAAAAATTGTTTTCACAGCAATGCATCAGCTTCAACAATAGAAAATGAAAAGCACGAAAAAAGTGCGTGAATAGAATGGACCAATGAGAAAAAGAAGAGCGAAATGAAATGCGAGATAATGTGCTATTCACAAAAGTGTGAATCAATAGAAACAAAATAAAGAAGCACTCGAAATGTGTTCGACTGTTAAGCGCATATAAATTTCAAAATAAACAATAAAATCGTATTGACTTAAGAAAAGCGTGCGAAAATTCATCAAATCGATGTTCTAAACTCATTAAAATGAAAATACGCGTTTTCGAGTTCGCCCACTTTCAATAATTAGCTAAAGAGAACTAAAAGTCGTTGAAAATTATTTGCATAATTTTTCCTTGTTTCATTGAGAATGATTTGAGCACTTTTCTAATTGATTTCGTGTTCATTCATTCATTAAATACTCCTCATCAACTTAAAATGCATTCATTACTTCATTTTCAGCATTAAATCGTCTAACCTTAATATTCTTAAAATAGTCTCGCCAACTCAAATTTTGTTAGTGTTCTAAGCTTCTATGAAGCTCAAGTTTTGAGTAAAATTAACACGAAAATGTTTAAATTTAAAAGAAAATTTAATACAAAACAATTTAGACGATCATCAGTAATTATTTTTGCGGCCAGTTTCAAAAATAAATTTGCTACTATAACATGATTCAATCACTCAGATTTTACACAGTGCAGATAAAATTTTTATACTTCATTTCTATGGAGATTTAGTAACGTATTAGTGTAATTAACGGAACATAGACTCTGAAAATATGAGATTGTGCTTCAGAAACAAAAAATTTCATACAAAAATGCAAGCGTGACATGAAATGCGAAAAAGAAAAATTCTGTTATCATGCAAATGAAAAAATGAAACAATGTCTCTGAATATTTCAGAGATGCTTTTAGAGGAACAAGCTTAACTAGAGCTTTTTAGAAAAAATGAACGAATAATTCGTATATTAATAATAACATTTTGATCTTTCCGAAAAAAGAATAAAAATTGATAAAAGCATGTCAAATCAGAGATTAAACTTGACAAACATATTGAAAATTTTTTTCATGTAAAGATACTACCGGGGAGAAAAAAGTTTCATCTCGGGCGCAGTCAGTACTTAGGATGGAGACCCTTTGGGAACACTGCGTGTCATACACATTTTTCTTCTTTAATCAGCTCCCTTATTTACTTTTATTCATTCATTCATAGCAATGTAATTTTTAATGTTTAGGTTTTCTTTGTAATCGTTCCATTCGAATTCATTTTTGAAAAGATAATAAAATTCGATACATTTTCTTGCTTACATCTTTATAAAACTTTTGCATGTTGACGGTTTTTACTAGATTCGTTAGCATCACTTGTGACAAAACTTTATTATGCTGTAATGTTTCTTGAGAATAATTTGGAGTTAGAGCGGAAAAGCTGTTATGAAAGAAGACATAATCGAAACAAAAGAAGCACTTTCGATCGACAAGCATTAATGAAAGCTTTTTGAAGTTGATTCTTATCATTTATTTTGTTAAAATTTATGTTGTGAAGTATTTTAATCAATCTTCGTTGAAACTTCATCAATGGAACATTAACTTTATTAAACCTTTTCTTTATGGAGAAATATATTGAATTTGGATTTATTCCCAACTGTAAACGAAAATTTCATAAAAGTGCCAAAGTGAAGAAAACGACAAATGTGCCCGTTGTGAGGCTACTTTGGCACTAAATCTCAAAATTGAGCTTCGAATTTGAGTAGAAACATAGTGAAGTTCACTTTCTCAAGTGAAAACTTTAATATCACAGAACTGTTTCTTTGATTGCTCCTATACGAGACAGTAAAGGACAAAAAATTTTGATAGTGTCGTCAGGTTTAAGGTCTGGTTTCGTATGATTGGATTTTCCGTTTAGGATAGAGATTAGCTTTTTTGTCTCTAACTGTAAAAAAAGCTGCATGAATTTATCAACTTAAGCATAGTGTTAAGATACTTTTGAACATGATATTATGTCATTATTATTTAAGGTGATTATCTTTGATAATTTTTGAAAATCTATTATCATGTTTAGCATGAGAGATACTCACTTGAAGCATTAGTATGCAGTAGTGCAAGTTTGAATTCATTTTTATCTTATGTTCAAATGTGCATTGCTCTCATCATACATATAAAATTTTCTATCCAATATGCAAAAAGATTTTGAGAATAAAAGGAAAAGAACGAAGAGATAAATTAAAGCAGAGAATAAAATTGTAGTTTCAATTTTAAATAAATAAAATTAAGATGAGTTCAATAAAATGTTTAAAATTTTTCTCAACATCGTTACTAACACACGCCAAAATCTGCTTTATTGAAAGCAACTGCAAAAAATGAAGTAAGATTACTTTCGACTTCATTAAAATATAAACTTTATGGAAGAAATGCTAAAAGTTAAGCCAGAGGCAAATTTTTTAGATTTTGGAAATGCTTTTTTTTAGAAATGTTGAAAATGCTTTTCGTTAAAATGAGAAAATGTTGCTTTTTAAAAAACTCTTGAAAACGGAAAACAAATCTTTTTGGTTTTTATCTCTCCGGAACTCTTAACTCAAAAATCAATATTTAAAGATTCTTAACAAATAAGGGGATAATTCGAAAAATGTTTTTTTTATGTCAATGATAATTTCAAAAAACTAGTCATCAGAAATGAATTATTTTGCATTATTTTCTAAAAATAACGTCTAATTCTTAGAATACTTCAAAACTTCAATTTCAACTTTAAAATAAACTTCAAAAATAGATGAAAGGATGATTATAGGACTATGAAAATCATATATTCTTAATGTCGGAGAATTTTGATTCTTTTCCATGAAAAAGATCAAATATTTAAAGAGCCTCTTGTTTAAGCAATAACTTAAAGAATTTTGCGCTCCCCTTTGCGCTTTTATTGCCTGTTATAGCTTACAATTTGAATTCGAAATCAATTTTTACTTTTTGTACTCTCCTTACTTATTCAATAGATTTATAAAGAAAGCTTTTACTTGACAATATGTTTTTGCATTGTTGGGTAAAACCTTTCTAAATGAATCTTTCAAATGAATACTTTATTACAAATGGATTGACTAACACTTAAAAATTAAAGATAGACTATAGACAAAGAGTTTCAAGTTTTTGCATTAAAAGTATTCAACTGTTCTTTTGGCATTCCATTGGGTTAGACATGTTTTAAGTCAAATCCATGGTAAGATCTAAAAATTTTCGAAGCTATTTATATTCTGAAACATGTCAAAATTACTTTAGTATACAAGAAAATTGAAATTTTAAAGAGTAAAATGTTTAAAACATGAATGATTTGAAAGATTTCATTTTGCTTTCAATCCTCGCAAACCATGATAAGCGAAAAAACTGCTGAGTTTTCTTTTTTACCTTAATTTATTTTTTGAGTTCTTTATGGCTTACACGTAAACACAATTTGAATAAAAGTAACTCAGCATTATTTCAAACATCCATTTAAGCATTTCGCATTGGGATCGCAACAGCTGCAAATTACAGTAGATGGAGATGTACAAAATGAGATAATACTGAATTATAAATTTGCATGTTTTGAAACTCTCAATGAAAGGATTAATTGAGTAGAGATATTTGATTAAATATCATAGACAAATCTTTCAAAAAATTCAAGAGATATGCTCAAAGGCGATTTTCTCCTTTTTTAAAGATTTTTCTAGCTACTATTTTTGATAGCCAAATAATTCAATCATCATTTTGCGGTAAACTTTGTATGTTTCTTTTTCATTTCTTGTAAGAATATTTTTCTTAGAAGGAATTTTATTGTAGCATCTTTCTCAAACTTCTCTCTACGGTAATGTGTTATTAAAGTGCTTTTCTTTTCCTTGCTTTAATAAATTATAACAAAATTAATGTTTACATGTTTTATATGTTGTATTTTGATCACGTAACCGGTTAATTCTACGGATACCAATTGTCTCTGACAGAATCTGTCACGATTTGGACATAAGAGAATATTGCTTAATGTTACACATCGAAATTAATGAATTTTCTATGCCATGATACTGAAAAATGAGGATGATTTTCTCATATTTCTCAAAATCAATATAAACATGAATATGATTGACTCGATTTTGAATAAAAAAATGCTTTGATTTTGTTTTTTAAGAGGTAAATTCATAAATATTTCAATACTACATATTCTCTTGGACTTCGCGGACTCAACTCGGTGGGAAATCTTATTAAATCGCAGTATTTCTTCATTGTTTTATTAAATTAATTTTTTATTATAATTTCATTAAATGATGAAATGAGATGAAACCTCTGAAGAGAGTAAGCGAATATCTTGCTTTCATTTTCTTATAAGAGTATTAAAAAGAAAAAAGCTCAACAGCGCCATTTTTAATGAATTTTACTGCGTGGAGAACACATTCTATTCTCATTTAAATCACGAGATTGAACCTTTCCAAGTTGCGAAAAACAAAATTATAATCAAAAAAGTAAAACTTACACACGAGAAGTGGAGATTGAAAGGAATTACAGTTTCTTTTATGCAACTCTTTTCCATTCTCACCTAATTATTACATGTAAATCAGCGACAAGCATTATTTTCGGAAATGCATTATAACAGATCAATATTCTGAACATTATCTTGCTAACAAAAATCAAGTTTAACTATAATTTGATTTACTCAAAATTGAATTTGACAATTTTATGAAAATTTTCATCTTGATAAAAGCTCCGAGCTTCAGTTGAGTCAGTGATTTCTTATTGAAAAGTATAATGCCGCCAAAAATAGAAGCCTCGAGTAACATACATTCGTGTTCAAGAATATTTCATTCAATATATTTGAGTTGAAGAGTATTTTAAGAAAAATGAAAGTATTTTGAAGTATAAAAGTAATTCTCAACATAAATAAAGTTTCTCGAATCAAAAATGAAATGAAATTTCAAGAATGGCTTCCGATTCAACTTAAAAGCAATTAATAATATTCCTGAGACTTTGCTTAAAATATTTATTTTTAAAAATGTTGTAAACAATAAATCGCATGTATGGAGGAAAAAGTCATTCAATATTCACTGGAATAGCTAAGCTCTTAGAAAAGCTTCAATAAGTTGTCTTCGAAAAGCTTTTTAGAACTCAAGTTTTTAAACAAAAAGTTTTTTACATTACTCTAGTTTTTTCATTTCAAACACTTTTTTCTGCCTTAAGGTCAAAATCAGATCAAAGGTTCGTAGAGAATTAAAGAAGAGTTTGGAATACGGTTTTAAGTATGAAAAAATTCGCCTCAAAGATTTTTAGAACTTTTGAAAGAAATTTAAACATTAATATTTGGTCAGATTAGGCTATAATACAATTGAATTTATTTATTTCAAAAGGACGTATCGTGCTTCAAAATAACATTGTTATATATGCCTTTGTGAAATAAAGCTATTCAATTGAACGACGAAGTATTTAAAGGATAGATATATAAGTATCGTCACTATAAGACTAGAAAAAAAATGTAATCCAAACGTTTTGAACTTGCTTGCCGATATGAACATTTTTGTTAATTTCAGCTTTCAAATTTTCAAAATGGATTTATTTTAAACTTTCGCCAAATAAAATGCCTTTTCATTTAATTGATAATAGATACTTATGTTAGCAGCAATTCTTATAATAAATTGAGACAAGGCAAACATGCTTATGTCAGATTTTATTTCTTGTTCAATACCCTAGTGTGTGTTTGTGTTTTGAAGTGAATTTGAAAGCAATCGAATAGCAAATAGCGATAAATGAAAAGATACTTTCAAAAAGGTATGGAGGAAATTAAAGAAATGAGCGATAAATATTTAATTGTTGACTCGTTTGAAGTCTACGTTTAAATTTTAATTTTTCAACGCAACAAAAAGCGCTTTTATTGCAATGAATTCATCATTTATTTACTTAAACATTTCATCCAATTACCATAAAAATGTGATTGCTTTCTTCCATTTCAAAAATGACATTAAATTTTCAAGCGAGCAAAATAGCTGGCGACCGATTTGTTCAGAGCACTTTCATATTATCCTTTAAAGAATGATGCAGTTATGTCGCATTAATGAAAAAAAGAACGGCAATTCGGATGTTTGCCTAGGAAGATATTTTAAAGTAATTGTTCCCTTTTCGTAAACCGCATTGCAAATTGCTTATTTCTAGGTGTATCATCATTCTGTACAATTTTTAAAATTATCATATTTTAGGTTAATTTTAATTGTAACAAAGAACTTCCACGCTTAATTCGCTGTTTATTTTTATTTGTGACTTATAAAACTCTCTGATTCTTTATTTTGCTTCATTTTTAAAAATTAATTTTAAAATTTTGTTAAGCATTTGTTAAATTAAATAATAGAAATTAAATAGATCGGACTCGAAGGGGTATTTTAACACTGAAGTCAGCCACAAAAGTAATTGAAAAATGCAAAAATAATATCGACTTTTCCAATGAAAAAATTTTGTGAACAATTTTTGTTTGGATAACATACGATACGATAAGATACGATTTCAATGTGATCAAGCAAAAATTTTTCATCGAAGAAATATAAAAAAATCACTCGGATTACATTTTAATTTTACTTACGATACATTTAAAAGCCAATCTTTAAATCAATTGGAATTCATTCTAATTATTTGTGCGCTTTAAAAAGTTTCGTCTCGCATAACCGCCGGAAATTGATTGAAAAATTTATTCATTTAAACAGCACAAATGATCAAGCGTAATTCAAAAGATCAGAAGAAAGGCTTTAAAATTTTCATATTATTATTATTTATTGTAATTTTATAATAATAATTATAATCTTACTGGTGAAATTTGAAAAGACTGGTTTTGAATTTAAATATTAAAATGACATAATTGATATTAATATCTATTTATATGATATTTAGGATGCCAGATGCACAGCAACCATCAAAATAAATTGCATCTTATTATGCTTTTAATAAATATGCTAAATAAAACTTCGTCGTCAATAAGATGCAACATATTTTGACGATAACGGCATTTAAAAAAGCTTCTGGTAGCTCAGCTTTTTATCATAAATTTAATTTTAAAAATTATTTCATGTATAAAAACTATGCTTTAATTTAAGTTTTAAACTCTCGTCTTTTTAGAATTTTGGCTATATGATATTCGTCTGAGACGATATTCTTTAAATAAATTATTTTATTGACTCAATTATCAACTATGTGAGAAGCAATCGAAATATTGACATTAAAATAGTTTGAAGGAAGAAAATGATCATGTATAAACAGCTGTTTCTGAGATTTGAAACAAAACTATATGAAAAATTTATGATATTAAGATTATCAAAAAAATGTTTTCACACTCGAACTATTTTTACAAGTTCTGGTTTAGCCACGTTTTTGCTAATTCATTCGAGTGTAAACCGAAAAGCAGTTTCTCTTTTAAATTTTGCGATAATAAAAAATGCAAATGTTTTGATTTTATTATCAGCAATTCACAAAGCGACGAATGGTTTCGAAACATAGTGCAAATGCGAATTTTGCGAGGATTTATTCAATTTTCGTACTTATTGAACCGAAACGTATGCTTGAGCGATGTTGGCGAACAACTTTTGTTTTTTCATTTCTTAAACAAGCTCAAATTCAACAAAACACGCATATAATCAAATTAGTGTTTGAACATCGACGCTAAAAGTTTAAATGTGATTACAATAACATTGGAAAACTAAAAAAACAGGAAAGCGTTTAAACACAAAAACCACGCTGATGCTTAACGAGATTTAATTTGATTATTCATTCATTTTCATCGCGTTCACTTAAAATGATTAGAATGAGTTCTGTTTGAGTTTTGCATCGTTTTATTTACTATCATCTGTTGAAAAGCAATATTCAAATGCAAAAAGAGAACGAATAAATTTTATTTTATCGTTCGCTCGTATTTTTCATTTCATTTTATTTCAATTTTTTTTCTTTTTGCAGAGTTTCAAATGTTAATGTTGTGTTTGCTTTTTGCACTCGACGAAATTTCAAATTCAACTTGAAAACATTTCAATTTAACGCACCCGAAAAATATAAACGTTGGTTATCAACGTCAAACGTTGAAAAGAAAATGCGAATAAATGCATTTGAAATGAATTTTGCTTGCGAAAAAGTGGAGAACAGATAATCTGGCAAGAACTGACTAAAATCAAAAGAACATTGCACAAACTTTTTTTGTTGATTCGCGTGTATTTAGTAAAACGCATCTCTTTACGTAAAAGCTTGCTTAAAAAATTTATTTATGTTGCGGAAATTTACTTTCGAAAGAAAACAGTGTCATAAATTAAAGTTCACCTTAAAAGCGATATTTTAAAAATCTGGTAATCAAACTGTCAATGGCGTAGACATTAAACGTGCGTACTGTACCTCTTCGATGGCTTTTCGGCCAGATAAGCTCATTTTTATAGTTTTTCTTAATGTAATGCGAATAGGTTGAAAAATTTTATAAATCAAAACAAAATCATAGAATAGAATTGATAAATTATGTTTTTTATTAATTTAGTTCTTTTAAGCTACTTTAATTCACTTCGTTACCAATTTATTTTACTTCTACTCATTACTATTTTCAAAAAATTATTCATAGTGAAATATATTTGCTAAGTGACTTTAAATTATTAGAGAAAACAAACTTTTTGCAATGCTACATTTTATTTAGAATAATTTCAAAACTGCTAGTGTTTAAAATACGTAATTAAATCTTTAGAAAGTTGTGCGTAGAGCTGACTAATACCTGAAATAAGAACGTAATAAAGTAACACTAACTTTGAAGTTAACAAGGGTTTCTGCAAAATGAAATAATATTTGTTTGAAGCCAAAAACGATAAGAGGGATTGATAAGCAAAATTTTGACAAAAAATCACTTAAATTTGCCTCATAATATGAGCAAATAAAACTTTAAACACCGATTTCCAATAAAATCTTTTCGCTTTACTTAAAACAAGCTTCATTGCAAAGCAACAGAATTAAAAGATTTTATTGGACACGAGTATACAATTTCTAACTTAAATTGATAGCTTATTTTATAATTTTTTATTTTTTTCTCTTAAAACTTTCTATGTAATCTGTCTCTGTTCGTCTCTAATTATTCGTAGAAGAAATTGGTAAAGATTCTATGAATATGACTAGAGTGTGAATAAGAGGCTTGATTAAGGAGAGCAAAAAGAAGTAGTTTGAAATCGAAAGTTGAACAAAAAGTTTTAGCAAATAACTGTAAATAAAACATTCTTGACGACATTCTATAAGATTGTATCTTAGTCTCATTTATGGGTCTATGGTACGCTTTTATCCTTAAAGAATACAAAAAGCCACAAAAACAAAAACAGCGCTTTGTGTGAGTTAGAAAAAATGTGGGGTACATATCTCAAATATTTATTCTTTGCTGATCGAAAAGGGCCATAGCAACCCATTTACTATGATATTTAAATTTTGCAATAATTTTAAACAATGAAACATTGAAGTAATTATTACGTTCAGCGCATCTCTTTTGTTCGAATGTTGAGAAGTCAAGTAGCAACTCTAAATTTCATCTAAACTCGAACCTAAACCTCTAATGTTATAATCAAATCTCAATGTTATTTAAATACTTAAATACTATTATACCGGCTATCACCGATTTGTCACCTATTGTCAGGCTTGTCATCACTGTCTTAAGCTTTATAGACAACATATTTAGCTAATATGAAAAGAGCTTTTGTATTTGATCTCCAAGAAAATTTGCAAGAAGAAAGATCAAAGTAGAAAAATTCGGCTTTTGCTGAAATTTTTTGCCATCTTATACACCTAACCATCAAATACAACGAGCCACCATCAATTTCAACAGATACGTGAAACAAACATTTGCAACTTAGACTTGCAATATTTGCGGCTAGACACAACAAATACCTCTGCGAGTCAGATGAGCACTTTATTAAGTGCTCTTAAGATTACAAAAATTTTGAGCATTTGCTTGGCAACATCAGAAGAAAAGAAAAAAGTTTGATGATATAAGAGTTTGGCTCAAAATGTTTCATTAAAATCAATTGCTTACAATCTACATGTTTAATCAGGGCTGATGTTTATTAGGAATGAACGAGCGCTTTTCCATTGCACAGTGCGGCTCCAAACTTTTGGCGTGCGCTGTACAATGTTTATAAGATATATGATCAAAGTTATCACAGATGCATTTGTTGTGTTTAGCCAGAGAAAATTGGAGGAAGAAATACAAATGCTTTCCTCACAAGTGGGTCAACATTAAAGATGTGTCGTTTATTAAGATTTTAAAATTTAATTCAAATTAAGATGAGAAAACTATCAAAAAACACACGCCCAATTCATTTTATTCCGTTATATCATTGAATTAATTAAGTGTTATGATAAAGTTATTTGAGTGTGTAAAAGTTTCGATGCTCGCATGACGAAGTAACTTAAATGCAAATATATAACTGGAATTAAGCTCATGATTTAATGAGCAAAAAACATTTTTATTTAAATGCAATGCTTCAATGCATTCTAACATTATATGGATATTTAATTCGAAAATTTAATTAAAATTCTAAAAGAAAGTAAATCATTTAATGATTTTACTGCTTAATGCTATCCAACTAAGCTAATGGCTTTTTGCAAAATGAACTTGCTATTAAAATAAAACGTAGCTCGATAAATAAATGATGAGCAAGCATCGATTTTTTGGCTCAAGTAATCAGTTTCTTACAAGACTTATAAACTTTTTTAATAGAATTTGCCAAAACTTCGATTACAACGCGCAGTAAACGTATTCAAAGCTCTTTTTAAATAAGCCTTCGCGCGTGTTCAATTAAAGCGATTGCGAACAAGTTTTTCATATTGCAATAAAATCAATTTCCATGAGAAGCTCCATTGATTTTCATCCGCGCTTCTTTTGACAAAATTACTTTTAAAAGCTTGGTGGCATGAGTCTAAATTAGAAAATTTTTTCTAGCAAAAAAATCCTTCGGATTACTTTCGAAAAAAGTTTCTCCAATCGAAATTAATTAAAGCTAATTAAAGCATTCGCGAATGCGACAAAGCGACTGTATTTTTCTTGATTCGAAAATATTTCAAAATTAATTTGAGTTTTAATAATAAAACAATTTTGACAATCAAACAGTAAACAAAACGATTTGTGTTGTTGATTCCAAAATAAATCGAAAAATTATTTTATTTGCAATCGAAGCAATTAATATCGCAATCAATTAGGTTCAGCTGAAAAGGACAAGTTTACTTCGTCTTCATTTCAAAACAAAGTAAAGAAAACAAAAACAGTCACTTCTTCATTTTTGCGCCATTGCAGCTCGCTAGCGGCGTCTCACTAATTGAGCCAATTAAGCTTGTTTAGATTTCACAAATTACGCTTCGAACAATGAATATTTTTTAATGTTTGCAATTTTTCATTAAATGAACAAATTTTCTCTTCTATTGTATATTTTCATAGAACGTTTTTCGGATAATTTCTAAATATAAACATCCAGCTAAGGTTGCTGCGGCAGACGTCTCCTCTGATAATGGAGCGTTTATGTCTGCATTGTTATTCCATAATCTTGAATTTAAGAGTGAGACTTATCATCGGTTTAAAAAAACTCTGTCGGCAAAAGCGCTCTTTACGCAAAAGCCATTTGCTGGCGCCTTTAGATTCTCTTTGGAGATTTGTAGATGGTATTAACATGTAAGCGAATTTTTTTATATGAACAGCGTAAAAAGCAAAGAAGTTAAAATGAGAAAAAGAATAAAAGAAGAAGAGCAAACAAGAATGTCAGTGACAATTATTTTAGTAATCATTATTATAGCAAAAGTTACTAAAAAATAAAAAATTTCCCTTGTGTATAGATTTTATCAGAATGAATCAAATTTAGAATGATGGCAACGCACTTATTAATGTCAAAAATAATGAAAAATAGTCGATTGCTTTCTTTTTTGTTTCAGTGTTATGTGATATTCACTGATCACTGACCAGTGATCAGTGATGTTTTCACTCCTCACCGCTCTTATGATAGAAAAAGCAACATTTTATCTAAAGGTTTTGATTTCGAAATAATTTTCGTACAATGTATAAAAATAGATACATTTTAAAATGTTTACTTTATTTCAACAAACTAAATTTCTTGTTTCACAATCTGAGTAAAAAATTAAATTTAAGAAAACTAAAGTTGTTTGCAGGCTTTTTGCCTTAAATAATTAATATTTCTAGGAGAATTCGCACTTGCAATCTTGTCAGTTTAAAAAACCATCAAATAAACTATTTATTTCACTTAATAAATTTTCTCTAATGAAATTGTTAGAAAATTACTATCTGATCTCAAAATTTTGTGATGTAAAAAAAATTTCATTTAAATCATCAATTCGTGAACTTTGAGATTAAAGTTTAAAGGCGTAAATCTCCTCGCTTATAAAATTCAAAATTCTGAAATTCTAAATTCTGGTTTATAAAGTCGATAAATAATAACATTAATGAGTTATAGTTAATGAAAAATGTTTACTTCCACTTCCCCAACAGATGACCAAAAATCAATATTTGATACTGAATGCATTGTAAATTGCGAACTCATTTTAAATTAATATTTCTAGTGTCACTTGCTTATGTATTTGTTAATTTTGTATGTCAAGATGAGTCTATGAAATTAAATAAGTCTGGAACTGAAAGTTAAAAAAATTATGCACATGCTTACTTATGAATATGATTTTGAAACATGTAATCAATGAAATTTTTTGTCAAAATGTTAAGATTCTAAGCGCTGACAATTATTTGGTGTTGGAAGAAATGTTTCTCAAATGATGAATTTTCAGCAGCAATATTTCAATCAAATTCAAAGTGTTTCAAGTGAAAATAACCTCAGAAATAAAAGGGTCGCTCTAGTTTCTAAAATTTTACTTTTTTATACTTTTATTTATCAATGTTGCTGCTATTGTGCAACAAAAATATAAATTTGATCATTTTTACTATGAAAGTATAAAAACTTTTTTGTTGCTATGAATTTATTTTTGTTACATGTTACATAATAAAGCTTTTAGAATTTTAGCGTTTTTTGCTTTAAATAAAAATACGACTTCAAAATTATATTTGAAGAGTAGAAAAAATCGATATGCAATTTTTGCATTTAAATTCAATTTGAAAAAAATCTTGCTTTTCAATTGGGAAACATTCAACAAACAACATTATTGATATATGAGCAATCAAAATCTTATTTATCCTCTTTGTTCTTATTTATCTTCATTCTTCATACTCTTATTTATCTTACTTGAAGAGAAAGTAAATATGTGTTGCACTCATTTTGTGACACGTTATATGTACAGTCAGAGACAGAATGTTTTGCATCTAATCTTGCAATCGACACTGATATCGCACATTTTAAATGCAAAATTCAGATTAGAGCAAAGGGAAAGATAGAAATTAAACTATTCATTTCAATTAAAGCAAAGCATTTTGAAAATGCTTAATACAGACATAAAGAAGAGGTTTAAATTTGTTCTGCTTTATCGTATGGGAATGAAACTGATTGAGATAGCCCGTGATTTTGGTAAGTTCAATGTCTACAAAGTGTCAAAGCTTATTGAAGCTCGCGACCGTCCTCTACCATATTAAATATGAATAGCTAATTCAATTGCAAAAGTAAATAAATTTTTTTTGCATATTTTCCCTTAGCTCTAATCTGAATTTTGCATTTAAAATGTGCGATATCAGTGTCGATTGCAAGATTAGATGCAAGACATTCTGTCTCTGACTGTACATAATAAACTGCGATATAATGAAGTCGATACTTTGCAAAGCATTAATTTGAGCGAATTTTAATGACTTATTTGCTTTTTATTTTTTATTCTCGAGCATTTCAAAATATTACATATTTACGGGTAATGATAGTCATAAGTTGATATATAAATGAGGCCATAATTTCTAAATGAATCGAATATGAAAACCTTCAAATGAGAAATTTCATATTTAATGATTATGTTTTTCCCCACTTTTTCTTATGTTTATTTGAATTACTCTTTATGACTTGATTTGTATCATTTTAGAATTTTCGACAAAACTAAACTCAAAGTAATCTTAAGATAACTCTGATATCTTGAGGAGTATTGATGACTACATACAATAAATTTTTTCAGTTCTATCTTTTTAATTTTTAATATTATTTGTTAATAATGAGCATCCTCTCGTTTTAGTGCAATAAAAAATAATTCAAAAAACTTCAGCTTACCTTAGTGAAAAGTGAGCTTTACAAACCAATGAAGTTAACTTGATAAATTGCCTATTTGCCATTTTCAAGTGATAAACAATTAGAGTTTCATTTTAAATTTTTGGCGTTCAACAGATTTTATGGTTAAAGTCAAGAGTTTATTATTATATTTACAAATGACATAAGCACAAAATGCGTTTCGCGAGGAATACATAAAATAATAAGTTTGACAAAAAATTAGTACACATTGATAATACTCTTGCGGGTTTTGATGCTAGACATGCGGTTGTACCGAGCTCGTATACGAGTAAAGCTGTGAGCTGGAGAGTGTTTGAAAAAAGATCAAATGTGCATTAAGCAAAGTGTTTTTATGCACAAGTATTGCTATCACATTGGCATTAGCTTATTTGGTGATGTTTTGCTGCAGGAGCAAAGGGCGAAGCATGAAAATTTACGCTTGTAAATCTTCGAACGGTGACTGTTGTTGATATGAACAATGTTGTTAAAAGCCTGCATTTCACAATAACATAATAAACAAATGTTTAAAATCAAGTGAAACAATTGAAATCTTGCCAATATCCTAAAATTATAGAGCCACTTCACTGGGTTGTGATTAAGTAAATTCTGTGATTTTGAACGTTTTTACTGCTAGCCACTTCAATCGCTTTGACATTCCACTTAACTAGAGTTAAAACAGTTAAAAAGTCAACAACAAATTCTGAAAAACATAATGGCTTTAACTGATTTTAATTTCAACTTAATATAAGCGAAATAATATTAAAACGATGCAATGATCAAATTTTCTCTGGGCGCATATTACATTCTTTTTACTCAATCAGAAACGGTTTTTTTGATCATGTAAACTATACGAACTCATTATTTTAGTTGTTATCATGAGATTCTTTTGAAGGAAGTAAATAATAAAAAAGCATCACATAAACAAAGATTGGCACTCTCGAGTTTTCTAGATAAAAAGCATTTATCTTCGTGAATATCATTTTATAATTTATTTCTTTTTGAAGTTTATTCTCATTTTAGAAATTATTTAGTTGACGATTTCAAGATTGTTTTTAGAAAGTTTATGTTGATTTTGAATGAAATTATCATTTTATAAGTTTTGATGAATTTACGACATTTAGAAGTGTTCGTTTTTTTCATTTCATTTATTTTATTCGCTACAATGATCGATGCACAACAACAGCATGTTCGCAATATTTAAAAATGAGAACAATAATCATAATAAAAATTTTTATACATTTTTGATAAAGGTAGAAAGTCCAAAAAAGGCAAGAAGAGTTTCTAAAACACGCTTTCAACATTGTGTACTCATTTGAAATTTTTTCACTTACCAAAATTAACAAAGTCTCTAAATTATTGTTTATTTTAATGTTCTACAGCTTATTTATTAGTTACTTTAGAGTTAAGTGTAAAGCAGATTGAAATCTTTTTTAAGATGGACAAGATATTAGAGTGAAAACCATAAACTACTTTTATGAGCACATTTTCATAAATTTTTTAAAATATTGCACTTCATACTTTCTTAAAACTCTTGCGCTCACTGAGCTTTAAATCAAAAGTTTCAATGCGATAAGTGACGCAATTTGTTTTCAAACTGTGTTTGAGATCGCTGATCAAATGAAGATCTAAACAGAAAAATGAATTTTGCATTTAAAAATTTTCGAACTGTTTTCGTCTTTTCGTTTTAGGTTATTTTTATTTCTCGTTCACATTTTATAAGTGGATCAAAATGAATGTCAGATTCATGAGGGCTTAAACTACGCATAAAAGCGAGAAGTACATGAATTTAAATAAACTTGCAGTTTGAATTGAAAGAAATCTCATTTAATGATGTTGACGCTAAGAGCGTCTTTATTATGCTTATGGCTCAGAAAAAGTTGAATTTATTGACTCTACTAAATTTTAAGCTGCTCTTTTGAAAATTTACTCGAAAGTTGCTTATGACCTCTTATGAATTTTAACTATTAAAAGTAATTGAAATTTAGAATATTTTCTATGTAGATTTGCATTTAATTAAAATTTGTGGCTTTGCGCAAATGCAGAAGAAATTTTTAACAAAATGTCTTAAGCTAAAAAATTAGTTTCAAAGCAATAAATTTAACTCAAAATTTATTCCATTTTCAAGAAATTGAAGTCT
>NCKU01002439.1:0-10908 GCA_003675995.1 Dinothrombium tinctorium
TTTTTTTACTATTTAATTCTTGTCTCTAATGATTGTATTCTGAAAGTGGCTTTTCAATTATTAATAAGTTTCCTTGAAAAAGGCTTCATAAATTTTTACGTCAATGTGAAAAATGATTCTTACGAGGAAAGGATTGTTAGCTTTGAATTCAGAATGAATTGAAAACAGAAAGAAAATTAATTCAATTATGAAACTGAATTTATAATCAGTTTCTCAGAGTTGCGCAAGACAGGTTTGTGAGCCTTTGTTTACATTTAGAGTCTAGGAAAAAAAATTCGATCGATTTTTGATTATCTTATCTGAGAAAGGTGCATCGAGTTTTATTAGGGATTTCGCTACGATTTAAACTTGTATAAACGCAAAACAATTTGAAAATCATTGTAAAATGAATGTAAATGCCTCTGTAACTCGTATTTTGATAGTGGTTCTCTTTCACGATTGAATAGGTCAGTGAGTAATTAATGATAGAATAACAACAGTTAATCGTTGGTTTACTCGTAACATCGAGAGAGTAATAATAAAATCAACGAATTAAAGCGAAAGCGATAGATTTCGCGAAAAATATGACGATTTTAACATTTTACTACATTTGATTTAAAGATGCATGAAGCTATGGCATTTCGATCTATCGAGAGCAGGAAAGTAAGTGGAACATTTAGGAAGTTTGAAAATACAGTGGTTAAGAGAAAAGCGAAATACGACCTCTCACAAATAAACGTGAAGAATTTTGGGCTAAAATTCAATAGCAATTTCTATTAATTTGTGTCCGAGATAATTGTTCAAATTTAATCTCTTATATTTCTAGATGAATTAAAAATGTCCTAATCTTGCAAATGTTTGACATGCTCCGTATAAATCATGAAATGTAACAAATCAAGATAAGCGAAAATAAAATGAATTTTAATCATAAAAAATTTTTCTAAGCCTTTTCTAAGTTTTTTAAAGTTTTCGGCTATGAGCAGACGTGTCCTCATTTTACACATCTCAACAAATTGATAGCTTGACAGATTTTTTCTGACACTGTATTTAAGTTGCGAATAATTGAATAATTCACACACTTTTTAAATTTTTTACTATAAAAAGTTTGCACTTTATAAATATTGAGACCTTTTAAATGAAGCGAAAACGCCAAAAATTTACAATAACAAGAATTATATTAAATTTATTAATTTATTACTTTGACAAAATAGCATAGCAGCGAAAGCTGTCATTATGATTGTAAAGTTTAATTAATCTCGCAATAAAAAATATTAAACAAAATTATATCTTGTTCCAATTAAACATGTTAAAATTTTGAATGAGAACGAATAAATTGCTTTTCATTCTCAAACAAAAATTATCGTCTTTTTTCTTTAGTGCAAATTATATTTGAAGGTGATGAGCAAAATTTTTTTTAAAGTGAATTGCATAGAGGTTATTCTTCGCTCGCGTGCAGTAAAATTGAGAGAAAAGATTTGAAGATTTGAACAATTTTTATATTGAAATTATTGTAATCTTTATGAACTTTACCCAATTTAAAAAAACGTAATCCAGTTTCTAATTAGCAAAAAATGAACAAATTCAACAATAAAAACTTAAAAAGAAAGAATAAAAGTAGAGTCATAGTATGAGATGAAGAGATTAGCTTTCAACATTCGAATACAATAAAAGACAAAAGTAAACAATAAGAAAGACCTTTCAATTTGTTTCTTATGAAAGAACACAAGCATTTCCTAAACAACAATCACGAGTTTTTACGCCTTTTTTAAAGCGAATCATTAATATAAGCTTTGAATATGCAAAATCTATCATCTTTAAAAGGTTCATTCATAAACGATTAATTGGTAGCATGTCATTTTAAAATCTCTTTCATTCGACATATAGCGCATCCGTTCTTATTGAAATAAGATTTAAGAGAAAACATAAAAATTAATTTTGATTCATTCTTCGCAATGCGCAAACAAGATCAGCTTTTCTAATTATTTACATATTTCTTCTTGCCTTCTCTTCTTTATGCTTTACTATCTTGCCCATATGTTTGTCTTTTTTGCGAATTTAAGTAGATTTTTTAAAGATTCTAGATCTGTGGCATTCTAACTAAGAAATATCTCAAAAATTTTCAAATGGTTACCCAACTGTAATTACTCGCGCGGGTGTCGGTTAGAGACACAGCAAATTGAGACACACGATTTTGATGCGCTCGTTGAGAGAAGTAAAATAGTGAACACACGAATGTTTGGCAAAGAGCTTTGATGTGCATTGAGTATAGTGTTTTTAAGCACAATTATTGCTAGAGTATTGGCGAGAGCCGAATCGGTCACGCTTTGCTGCAGTTGCAAAGGGTGAAGTATGTTCATGAGTGTAATTCTACGGTGACAATTTCATATATGAACGATTTTGTACTAAGCGTGCCCCTCACACTATAAAATCAATGTTTTGTGGTTTTAATCGAACACAATTTTTGACTATGTGTTTGTTTCGTTTAGTTTTATAACATTTTTTCATTTTGATGACATTTTTTTATAAAAGGAAGAAAATGTTTTCTCGGACCAACTTCAAATGATGTCCAAAATAATCCCCCAATTGCTTTGAGGTAAAGCATGTTTTAGTGAAATGAAAGATTTTTTAGAGATCAATGTACTATTGTGAACAGAAAAAAGTTTCATTTGACAGCGAAGTATGAAACTTTTTATACAAAGTAGTATAGCTCTTAACCTTTAATCGAATCAAAGACTAGAAGTTATTTATGAAAAAAATGTCATTTATTAAATGTCATTATGTCATATTTTTACCTATTGAAATCCTTAAGGGTGATTTTTATAAAAGTTGTCGTGATAACGTTTTTAAATTTTGTTATATTTAAAGAATATAATTTTTTAATATGCTAACTAAGTTAAATGTTTCTCATTAATTAATTCGTTCAATTTTCTCATTAATTCTCTAATCTTTAAGTGGCGATCAATAGATGCAACAAAATTTTCCACGTACAAAAAACTTGCACAAAAAATTTTCAGGTAAAGAACTCTAATAATTAAAACGATACGTAAACCTCCGGATAATTGATGTTTTCTGTATTTTTCAACGAGCTTTTTAGAAACGCCTTTTCGGATTTTTTATTAAAGATAATTTCCTTTTGCGATAAGCTTTGAGCAAGATGATTAAAGAGCTCAAATTTTGCTTTCTTTTTTGCGAAAAACAAGATTTTTCGATTTATGTGAATTTGTATTTATGATTTATTTGTATGATTAAGAGGATATTATTTTTCACAGAGGTGACCGGGTCGAACTATTCAAACTTGATTTAACTTTTACACTCTTTCTCTATAATTATTCGCAAAAACGAAGATTATTGGACCTTCCTTAGCCTATGCTACATCTTTTCAAGCATCGCGACTTAAAAAAACCAGCTTTGTATTGAAATTTCAAAAATTTGAGCAGACAAGTTTTGAATTTCTGAATACAGGCAGACTAATATTTTCATTCATTCAATATTCCTGAAAGATTTCAAAATGAGATATGAAACGTCCAGGCAAAAGCCTTGTAGCAGTTTGTGAACATTTTAATATGCAAATATGTTTAAATCAAGTAGAAGTATCTTACGTGTGGTGCAACGATTTGCGATGAATTTGTAAATGGTGAAAATATTTGTGGTTTCTTCGAATTTAAAGAGCGAAAAATTCAATGAATGCATAAGTTTAAAAGTTTAAAAGCTTAAACTACACAATGTCACAAATAGAACATATTCATATGCTATGCAGAAAATTCGTATGATTTTCGATCATATCTTTTAATGTCTTAAATGTTTCATTTTGATAAATTGTCAAATGCTAAATTTAAAACAATAACAATCAACGTGAACGTACAATTTGTATTCTTCCTCTTCCTTCTTATTGCGAATATTTGTAAAGAAGTAATATTTCAAATCAAATTCGAAACAATTGAGTCAGTGTTCATTAGTTTGTTCGTGAAGAAGAGAAAATAAAACTTGTTACGTGCAAACAGAAAACATGTCCAAAAAAAACTAATTCAAGATGCTAAGTGATGTGAAAAAAGCTTCCACGCGTTTTGAACAGTGAATGAAAAATAAATACAAAAAAAAACTATTAAGCGATGTAAGATCGATGCAAGGAAAAAAATATCATCAGTTACCATCTGACCTGAATTTATTCGTATTTACATTTAAAAATTTTCATTGTTTGTCGCGACGTTACGTTCAAAATAATGCGAATAAGAAGAAAAGCAAAGATGAAATAAAACTTTAAAAAAGCAAAAATGACGAAAAAGAAAACTCGATTTAATAAGTTAAGGGCAGAAAAGCTAGAAAATTAAAATAGTTTAATGAATAAATGACATAAAAATTGGATCAAAGCTGAATAAGATGAATAATTGATGATGATAAGGGGTAATTGAAATTAAACTTGAATTCGAGTATTAATTCGCTTGATAATGAATGTCGTGAAAATATTTCGCAACAGAAGCTTTATGTAAATTTAGCATTTAGTAGCAGTCGACTTAATAACACAAAAGCCCAAATAAGAGATCCGTTAATCAGGTTTTCGTGACCCACAACTCTTAAATAACGTTAGGCTATAATCATAGAACTCGACATCATCGTGAAATAGTTCAAAAAGAAACATCCCTAACGCATCTTTATCAGTTCTCGCTGTGCGCTTTAGCATTTCAACATCGAAAGCTGATACAATGCCCATCATTTTAGCGTTTGTAGCACAAACTTGGTTATTGTTGATCAGTTTATTATACGTCTGTGATTGTCATACACTTAGCGCGTTACAGAGAAAGCAACAAGCAAGCCAACAAGATAGCAAGGAAGATGCGTCTACTGCTTACAAACCACCGAATTTCGTCGACATCAGCTCGTTAAGTGACAATGAGCAGGTAAGAAACAATCTCACACAATCAAATCTTGCAGATCTATATGTAGGAACCGCAAAGCTATTCTTCGAAAGGACGTCCGCATTTGCCTGAATGTGCGACGCAACAAGTGTGCAATGCGATTTTCGTTCGTTCAAATCACACGCAACAACTATGCGATTGCTCGCGACACTACAACTGGGAATGTTCATCAGAACCTAACACCGACGACGGACATACGATAGAATTAACACGAAGATACGATAAAATGGTATTTGGCTTATAAGATTTGCTAAGGAAGTATAGCTTTTATTTTTTAAGGTGTACACACAGATAAAACTGTGCGAGCCGATGGTGACGGTGAGAACATGCAAAACACCCACTGATTGGACTTTGCTTGCGATGCAAAGCGAGAGAACAGGCAAAGCGCACTATGTGGTTGTCTGCCGATGCCCGGAATGGGCTACATTAGAGGGTCCCTATACACATAATCACCCTCCGTATGCGAGAATACCCGGAATTCGTGTGTATGGAATGCTGTGTTCGCAAGGCAATCGTTTGAGTAAACAGAAGCAAACAGACGGGGGTAAATTTCAATTAATCATTTACTCTCAAAACTAAAAGCGCCGTTTGTTTGTAGATAACAGCGAGCAGCCCGAGTTTCCGTGGGATCACGCCTACTCGATTATTAACTCTACTGAAGTGACAAAGTTATTCAGCCTCTAGAGGTGCAAATATTTGTAACGACTCTATTTATGTATTTAATAAAAAGATTGAAAAGGGGAAACATACCCAAAACTTCGCTCGTTACTTCAATACTGCATGAATACATTGCCGCCACGAGACGCTGAGGTTGTGCCTGGAATGCTTTTCTGCAACATTCCTTCACCGTTGAAATTATTTGACCCGTAAAAGGACCGTAGGGATCGCTTTCAGTAGTTTTTACTTCTTCACTCATTGTCCATTCTTTCAAAACAAAACATACACCGGTCATTGGCTCTTCGCACATAGGTCCAGCTAAAGTAGCGATTTGAAAACCATTCAACAAATAGTTTTCATATTCAGAATAAGAATCTGAAAAACTTTGTGATTCAAAGTTCCACAAAGAAGGCCTCTTGAAATTTTCAATCAGGTTTAAGAGAATATTCGAACCGCAATGTTTCGGACCGAAAGATAATATTTTATCAACAAGATCTGGAGTCCAAAATTCATCTTGAAATAATGAACTCAATTGCACCTTTAAATTCATTAGTTTTTGAACAGTTTCATTGCTTAAAGTAACCATTTGGTTTGCTTTTGCTCTTCTAAAGTTGGTCAAAATTTTCAAAAGTTCTTCACTCGATTCTAACAACTTTGTCACTTCGGGAGGCAATGGCACCGCCTTAATTGTTACACGTAATTTTTTATTCGGGGTCATTAAAGTAACTTCTTTGTTAACATTTGTCTCTGCATCAGCACGACAAACATTACTTTCGCCTATCTTTTCGTTCACCATATCAATTTTCGGGGGTGGCACAATGGTCTCTTTGAATGGAACGATTGGAGATGAAACGTTCAAAGGTACTTTCGCGAACCGTTCTTGAAGATCTTCGATGCATTTTTCTAAATGAATTTCACCCGTTGTCGCAATCACAAGTTCTCCTGTTTCTTGTAACTTTACTTCCACACAGGGATCTGCTTGATTCAGTAATTTCAAACCCTTTTTCAAACTTAAAATATCAGCTGGATTTTGAGGTTCAACAGCAACACGCAAAATTGGTTGTGATATAACGTGAAGATCCACAAATGGGGGACAATAAATAGTGCTAGACAAAGTTGCGGACTTCACTATATGATCATGCAAACCTCCAATTCCAAGAATGTTACCAGCCGTCACTTCTTCACAAAGTTCTAAGTCTCTGCCCATCAAAGAGTAAACATTTCCTATTGTCGCAACTGTTATATGCTCTTCTGCGCTTAAATCTAAAAGCTTTTTAGCTGGATCAACTTTTAAATTTGAGTCGATTTTGTATGGATTGTGTTTCGGACCAAGAACGTAAAGCTTGTCACCTTTGCGGACAGTTCCGCTAAATATACGCGCGAATGCGATAAACTCATCTTCATTTTCATCTTTTTCTTCTTCATTATTTACAGAAAATGGTTCTTCTACAATCCCACTATTTTCTTTTTCTTCGTTAACAGACATTTTGCTAAGTTTTATTTGCTCTCTTCTTAAGGCTATTTCTTCGGCAGTCAATGGCCGAGGCCTATTTTCAGGTAAAAATTTTTTCTCGATTGCGAACATTTTAGAAACACAAATGATAGTTTGAGAATCGGGTCCAGATGCACAACTTTTGAATGCATTTCTGACTTTCGAAATTTCTTCGTGATGAGTTTCAAACTTAATTGAATCAGAGTGCATTAAAAGATTTACTCTTTCTTCAGACAATTCATATGGACTTGGAATAAGACTGCATACTGCACTTAAAACACTATTTGACAAAGGAAGCCATTGAGAGAAAACTGATTGAAGTTGAGCACGAGAATCTGTGTGATTTAAATCTCTCTTTGACAATTGAATGTTAAGTGAATTAATAATTTTTTCTAACATCATTTTGTCTCTTCTCATAGCAATATGTTCGTATACAGTCCAAATATTTTCTAAAACCATCGATACAAACAGAGGCTTTTTTGCTTTGCTTTGAGCTCCTTTCATAATTTTCTTTGTTTTTGAATTTAAATAAAAATCACCCCATAAAGTCATTTTCAGTGTTTTCTCATTTATTCCCATTTTCTTCGATAGATAATTACTAAAAGTGTTGATAGTAAATGCCCAACCATCTAAGGCACTCGCGAACACAACATTTCCCTGTTCTGGAGCAAAATAGACATTTGAATCATCTTTTTCCTCGAGTCCGGAGCTCCAATCGTAAGTGATTTCTTCTTCGTTTGATTCATTCGCTGAAGCTTTTGGCTCTTTCGATGATTCTTTTAAAACATCGGCGGTGAATAATTCACCCACAAAAGCGTTCACTTGCTCCAGTATTTGTTGAAGCCTTATGTAAGAGTCGAGAGGAGTGAGTTTTCTTTCGACCACCAAACGATCTATTTTGTTCAGAACCAAAATGGGTTTCAGATGTTCGATCCACGCTTGTTTTAAAGAGGCTTTTGTCTGCGAACAAACACCTTCGACAACGTCAATGACAATCAAAGCACCGTCGCACAGCCGAATTGCAGTGGATACCTCACCACAGAAGTCCACGTGTCCAGGCGAGTCGATCAAATTGATGAAGAACTGCTCGCCGTCCATTGCGAAGCCGAGCGAAATGCTCGACGACTTCATCGTGATGCCGCGGATTTGCTCGTCTTTTCGGGAATCCAAATACCGCAATTTGCCCGCCAGTCTTTTCGAAATGATGCCATTGCTTGCGAGCAGCTGATCAGCGAGTGTGGTTTTACCTAAAAAAGTCGAGGTCAGTGTGGAAACGGGCAGCTTTCGATCAAACCGTGGTCGACGTGCGCCAAAATGCAGATGTTTCGAATTTTGCTCGCATTTCGCTTCAAATTTTTGAACTCGATTTCAGACAAACTTTTCATCCTTTCGTCTACACGTGTGTAAAGGGAGCATTCGCTGCGTTCGTCTTCTTCGCCTTACTTACCTAATTTATTCATATTTCATTATGAAGGTGCGCTTTCAATCCTCTCTTTGCTTGTTTCGGACACATTTCAAGTGAAGTTTTATCAAAACAAGATTTCATTGCTCGCAAACAATGTTGCTTTGAAGCAATTCTTGTTCGCGTGTCCGACACTGACCAGAATGACACTTTCCTGTAGCGGCTACTCTGCCGAGCAAAATTATGCACAATACCTGCACTTTACATTTCGCTGATCAGTGTACAATGTTGGACAAAAAACGGAAGTGCAACGTACGTGCGAAAAGAATTTAATAATAAATATAAATATGCAAAGTTCGATAAAACGTTTTTATCTGAACGTTTTGTAGATTTGAGGACACTTTTTTGACGACTTTTTCGTCTATTCGTTACATTTTTAACAAAATTCTCATAATCGCAACTTAAAAAACGATACTAAGAAAGATATTAACTAATGATTAATTTTTGTCATTTAGTTCAATAATTTTAATTTTTGTTGTATCTGATAAAAAAAAGAGCATAAATTTTATTTTTTTTCTTTCGCGAACTTTTAACTCTGGTTGTGTTTCGGTCGCGATTATTTACAATTTTCTTTCTTTTTGCATCTTGTTGCTTACTTTCTTTTTTAATTTTTCGGCCAAATTACAATCTAACTCTTTCGAATTGTTTAAAATATCCGACTCCAAAGTTTGTTTCTTTGCCTTCGTTTTATTTGTTGCTTTCCGAGGCCTTCCTCTTTTCTTCTTTAATGGCATATTTTCATTGTTCTCTTCGATTTGATTTTGAATAATCTTCTTTGCTTTCTTTTGCCGTTTAAGTTTGGAGGAAGTATCCATTTTTTCATCGGCTGCTTTCTGAGTAAAAGTTTTTATTACTTCTGAGCCAGATGGTTCCAAATAAACTTCAGTTTCATCGAAGAGCTCAACACAAGACGCTCGAATGTTGCCACCTTCATTTTGGTCATATTTTTCATTTGTTTTTTGAAGTTTAGGTGAACTCTGATATTTTTCACAAAAAGTGATAGACGCTCTTTTCTGGCTGAGTGAATCGCGAAGATCTGTTCTTCTTTTTGCTCGCGGGGAATAAGTTTGAGCGAAACTAGGTCGCGACCAAACTAATTCTGATTTCGAAACAAACGTTGGTCTTGAATCGTTACGCCGATTATAAGATGCAAAAGGAGATTGTAAGAAAAAGTTAGTTGAATTGTGAGCATCCTTGTCAATGACATCAGAAGAGATGTTTTCATTTTGCTCATTCATGTGATCATCCTCGTTTCTATTAGATTCTTCAATCAAACTTAGACTTTTGGGTTCAAAATAATAAATAGAAGGTGTTTTATCGGTGGAAATACACGAGATTTCACCATTTGTAGTATCAATGGACTGCTGTGAAGCAAAACGAGATTTTGGCGATGAAAAAGGCGAAGAACATTCCTCAATCGAGTTTAACTGCGCTTTGTCTGTGAAATTCTGCTGAATTCTATACAAAGCTTTTTGCCGCATTTCAGTTCTCCATTCATGTGTTAAGTTTGTTCTCATTTCATTGATCTGTGATTCGTTCGCTTTCAAACAAGAGTCAACTGAAGCTGGGTTTGAAGAGTTTTGTTTGATTTCTTGTTCTAAATTCGCGAAACTGTTCTCAACGATTTTGTTGATTCCATTTAAAATCTCTTCTTTTTTCTTTGTTAATAAGTCTTCTAAGTTCTTGTTTTTCTCTGTTTGCATCTAATTGAAAGCAACAAAAGTGAGAAACAAGAGAAACGTGTAACTTTAAAGTCTTTAACTCACGAAATTGTTTAGCACAAGTTGTTTTAAGTTAATGTCCCGTTCTATAATTAGCGATTGCCGTTCGCTCAGCAACTGTTTGACGCAATTTACCAAATCTTTGTTCTTTTTTGTGAGAAATTCAATTTCTTAAAAAATGAATCAACGATTAAAACGAATGAAATCGAGATAATTGGCAACCGTCGCTCACCTTTTTTCAAACGCGAGATGATTGTCTTTTGACTCGCCTTTAGTTTTGGTTTTCGAGTGAATGAAAAGTAAGCGTTTGCGATGCGATTTACATTCATTTCGAATCGCTTTTCGAGAAAAGAGACAGAAATGAAATCGAAAAAACGGAGCGTTTTTTAAACGCGAAAATCGAATTTTGCGTTTTTGAAAACGACAACGCTGCCATTTGATTGGATAACAATGGAGGGGAGCGTGAGGTAATTTCAAACATAACTTGAAACCGAAAAGCTTTCAAAAGATGCATTCCTCGCTTAAATTAAATCGATTTCAAGCAAAAGTAGTAAACTATAGTAACATAACATAACATATTTATTGAATTTCTGCCCTTATAATTGAATGAATTTATTCCGAAAGGGCCTATCTAATAATATATGCATTGTTGGATAGGCCCTTTCGGAATAAATGCATTCAATT
>NCKU01002440.1:0-19119 GCA_003675995.1 Dinothrombium tinctorium
AGGCCTAATTATTTAATGCGTACAATTGCTCAGAAAACTGAAATGATTGCAATTCTTACCTCTTTGCAAATATAATGTGAATAGATCCGACCATTTTCAAAATCGATAAAACAGTACCAAAAGCTGAATCGATACCTGAATCGGTATGGCAGAAACCCGACCGCGGTACTTTACCGACAACGGTAATTTTTACTGATTTTGACTGCCCGTTAAAAACGCTGATCTGAAACAGTTGAAAGCAATTAATACACTGATTAAATAAAACAATTAAATGTGAAATGAAGAAATGTTTGATAATAAACATAGTTTTAGGCCTAATTACCGTTTCGTGCTTCGCGGATGTTGGCGTTGTTGCCGTCATTCACAGGCCACTTAAAGTTAGATCGAGGGTCGCGTTGAGAGCGCAACTCATCTCTTTTCTCATTTTCAAAGCATTCGCGTTTCGAAATGGTGGAAGCAGTTTTCTGAGCAATGAAAATGGCGAACATCAAAAGCGATGTTGTTTTTAAGAGCGTCGCTCGTTTAAATCGATAAAAGAAAACGGAATTTGCGTAATCTGTTGTCGAATCAAGGAAAAACACAGCGTTTTCTACTATTTTCATCCATTCTTGTAAGTAAACGTCAAGAGACTCCCTTTTTCATTGTTTTTGATGTGAAAATGACATTTGTTTGCGGTTTTTGATTTAATCAACTTATTTTAAGTGTTTATTTAGTGTGTCTGATGTTTAAATGAGATGAAAGAGTTAAATTGATTAAAAATGAATCAAATTACGAGCAATTTACAATTTGAAGCTAAACAAGCATTGCTCAGAAAATTTTTAGTCGATTCGCGAAGCCGATATTCTCTCTCCGACAGCAACTCAAATAATGACCCAAAAAGGGTTCAATGCGCAAAATCGGCTCAAAGTAGCAAATGAGAAGCGAACGGAAAAGGGGCAAAAATAGGGAAAGCATAGAAATTTCGAGAACATTTTGGAAACGTATAAATAGCGAGCGCATTCAAACATTGAGTTCACTTGTTTAGTGGTGCTCAGGCTGAACGTTTGTGTGCTATCACAAAAGTGATAGCACTTAGAATACACGACACTCTACCCTAAATATTCGCTAAAACGTAAGCGATGTTTGTGCTAATCGCTACGTTTTGAATTTAAAATGTTTTTTCTTTCAGTTTTTGCTGAATCTTGAGGATAATTACGTTCATCATTGTTTTCGCTCCATTTTTGGTATGTAACAATGCTTTTCTGACTTAAATCTTTTTCAAATTTGAAAAATCGACTTTATGCTTTTGCCGACTTTAAGCGCCTGAAGTCGAACGCAGTTCTTTCGCTTCGTGCGGAGGCCACCGGTCCAAAGCGACAATCGGGGCTCTCGGACTGCAAGTAGGCTTCAGGTCAGCGATGCCTAAACGGGCTCAATCGGCACTTAAAGCATCGATTGTCGAGAAATGCGAATCGGTGGTTTATTTCGTTATGATTTCAGAAAATGCCGAGTTTAAGTTTGATTGTTGAGGAAAGCGAAACTGAATCGAGCGAGAGATTGGCACACTTGGCTAAACTTGACCACGAGAGCATTGCTTATGTTCTCGACGGCATCTTAAGTGATTATAATATGGCGTTAAAGCTCGTAGTCACAAATCGAAATCCTCTCATAATTAACGCCATTCACATACTTCGAGGATCTACTCGAAGACGTTGGATCATGTATATTGGCGACGATTTTTACTACATCAACACTCACGAGTATATCACAAACGCACCCGCCCAGCAGGCTGTTATAGAAATTCATGATCACGACGTGTTCGACAGTTAGATGTTAAAAATTTTCTTTTCTTTTTGTACATATATTTCATATTTATTTTATATCATGTTCATTGTCTGTTATTCATTTAAAATGCTTTTTGTGAATACTCATAAAAGTCTTTTATTTAAAGCACTTAAAAATAAAATTGATTTTCAAAATGAGTTCAATTCGTTTTTTTAACTTGACATGATTAAACCGTTGATATTAAGCTAGTTATGCAAACGAGTCATGAACTTCACGCTTCTAAATGGTTAGATCAAATCGCCGGCTGATTGCTTCGATTGAATGGTTAGCTCTGCTAATAAATAGCCATTTAATTTAATTATTTTTAGCGTTCCTCTGACAACTCGTAAAGGCAGCTACAGTTTGAGATTTCAACATTTGATTGATTGGTAGCATTCTTTAGATTTCTAAACTTGGATTTCACGTTAAGATTGTAATCATCGCGGGGTTGCTTCGTTTGATAGGTAAGCTCTACTAGTATGTAGCCATTTAATAACGATATTGTTTTTTAGCGTTTTCCTCGCAAAAACAAACTCGTTTTACAGTTTGAGTTCTCAACGATTGATTGGTAGCATTCTTTGGACATCTTAACTTGGATAACTTCACCTTACGATTGCAATCATCTGTTCTGAAAAGGTAAGAACAGTTAAAGTTTTATATTTGTGCACAGCAACGAACTTTTAGGTTTCACCTGTGTTTCCGAACCATCGCTTTCATTAAAATTGTTGCTTCTTTTGATTGCAATGCATGCATGTTTGCTGACTGTTGCAAGTTTTTTAAATTTTAAGCACGACTCAAACATTTTGCGCTACTAGTTGCCTAATTTCTTGACACAAATTGCGGCAATGATTACAATAAAAAAAAGTCAAGTTTCAAAAGCATTGAAACAAAAAAACGAATTTTACCATTAAATATTTACGAACTTAATTTGATACTTTAAATGACAATGTGTGTGATGTAAAACATATAACTAACCATTGTTATTAGTCGCTGCTTTTTTGTTGTAAATAATCACTCTTAAACATCCGAGTTAACAGTAGCGAACGCCGAACAGTGAAAAACAAAACCATAATGAACACAAAAAAATTATCAACTGTTCAAAAAACATTTAAACCAAAAGTTTTCAATTTTGTGTTCTCTTACAGCTGCTGAAAACCGAAGAATAAAAACAGCTAATTGAAAACGACTCTGAAAATACGATTTAAACTTTATCACTTCAATTGAAAAAAACATTTTGAGATACGGAAACTGAGGCAAACGCGGTGATAAATTTAAAACGAAGTAAAAAATAGCGATGTGTTCACTATTTGATTTTTGGCATTTCGCCTCTTCACGACCAAGAGTTGAGAAGAGAATTTACACGAACGCAGAATGAGCACAAATCACGTCAAAAGATTTGAGAAACACTTCGAATGAATGCATCAAAAGTTGTTTTCGTTTGTTTCGAAAGAGCGTCAAGGTTTCAAGAACGTCGACATTTCAAGAATACGAAGGATCATTTAATAATTACGTCGTCAGAAGCATAAAACACAAGTGGAGAATGCGGAGAATAGTTGAATGGCTGCAACTGCACCGTCGAACAAAGAAGCTTTTTTACGAATAATTCGCCGTGAGATATTCATATCGACAGCATCCATTAGAAAGAGATTGAAGGAATACATCAAGTCTGAAAACTGAGAAACTTGCATCTAAAATCTTCGCTTAAGCAACAATTTCTTTAGATATGCGATTTTATCTTTATTCCCGATCTAATCACGATGTTAGAAAGGTGAAAAATGCCTCAATATGCATTAATAAAATTTAAATGGATTTTCAAGAGAGAAACTTGATCAAAGTTTATCTTAAAATCCTGGTCTTTTAAAAATAATCGAATCAAAGCTTCGACTTCAATCTTAAAACAAAGTTCGCTCATCTGGTATCAGTGGACGTCAGAAGATCTTTTTCAATGTATAAAGCAATGCTTTCAAAATTACACCATAAACTTACGAAAATATTGAAAAAATTTAGTTTATTATAACAAATTTCTTTTTTAACAAATTTAATTAAACTGCCGATTTAACTCCGGATTTTACTTATTTTAAATGCAATTTTTAACTGCCGAAAACCACATCTCTACTGATGACCACTTTGCTCACATATCCATTAAACATCGTACACAGCATTCTTTAACTTTTAAAATTTAAAAATCTAATTAACATGCCTTTGTGAAAAGATTAAATTTTTAAACCAAAGTATGAATGTTATCATTTGTCGCTAAAAAAGAAATTAAACATGCCCACCCAATATTGGGTTACGTAATTACCTTTTCTCTCATTTTTGACAACTGTTTAGTATTCCTGAGGAAATTTATGATTACTTTGGAGATTTCTGCGCTGAAGCTCTTATATGGTGTAAGTATCGCAAGAGAAATTTCAATTACAAAGTGTTTTGGCGATGAATTCGGAAAGCGATGAATCCATTTCGTTGAGATTTTAACAAAGCTCGTCAACAAGCTCATCCTCGCAACTTTTTCCATTATGTGTAGTAGCCCTTTTCTACTGAAACTCAAAGTTAGTTCATATCGCTTTTATGGTTGAAATTGTGACTTTTTTACTTAATACACAAATACAAAATGTTTTTGTCGCGAAAGGCGCTTTATGTGCATTGAGCACAGTGTTGTTCTACACATTAATTGCTATCTCATTGGCGATAGCGGAGTTGCTCATGCTTTGCTTCAGTTACAAATATTTACGAGTTTAACTCTTCGTACTGTGATTATTATTGATATGAATGCTGTTGGGCTAAAGTGCATGCAACAAAATTTGGTTTCTTTTCAGCACCAAAATTCAAGTCCCTAGTGACATCGATTATTTTCACATCACTCTTCGTCTTAAATCTTTTTTTAATGCGTTCACAAAAGCGCTGACAACTTTAAATTCTAGTTGTCATTTGATGAAGGATTGATATCAATTGTAAGATTAAACTGTTTTTGCAGTCACGAGTGTACACATGAGTATCTTCCCCATATCAGTGTTACTAATGTTAGTGCAGCTCTTTCATTTTCATAAATACGCGTTCAGAGAATAATTAAGAGCGAGACGTTATTGGAAATGCGAAGAGTTTTAGAGACGTGCGTCTAGAGTCGCGTGTGAAGCTATGTGGAACACGTAGACGTTGTCTGCCAGCTTAGGTTATCCAACAAGCGACGAGTTTGAATTTGTCCTCATTTCTGCACGACACTGTTCAAAATCGAATGAATTTGGTTGCCGTGTTATTCCGGTAAGCTTTCCCGCTTTTCATTTTGTTTGCCAAATCGCATCCGCAAACGTTTTAAATTGCGAAAATCTTTTGCTTGCAACTTCTTTCGAGATTAAACGAAACTTATGCGAACTTGGTCCACCTACTTGAGGTTAATAGCATAGCATATAAAGCGAAAGTTTTTTTCTCTAAGTTTTTTACTACATTTCTCTCTTGTTCAATCTTCATCCCAAATTGTTACAAAACAAGTTAAAACCATTTTATCGCCTTTGTGAGTAAAAACCTTTCTTCCATACGAACGTGCACTCTGCGCGAAACATGAAAACTCTCGAATGCGGCAAGCGACTTGATGACAACTAAACTTATTTAGTTTGCGACAAGATCATTAACATTTTAAGAGTTGATTATAGTTAAGTAAACAAAAATTTCTCTTAATTTCGCTCTCAAATCGTATGATAAAAAATTCAAAGCAATCGAAAAAGTGTCAAAACTATTCTGGCGTTTCATTGACGGGACGATACGCTTTAAGCACGTTATTCGTGATCGTGTAAACAAAGTTTTACTCTAATTTGGTGGTCTGACGAAACAGGAATCTCTTGCTGATTATATCACTTTACTATCAGCGAGTTGTAATTTCAAACATTGCGTAAGATTGTGTTTTTTGCATTGATACACTCGACGTTCACTCTCAGCGGCTTTCGTTTGCTTGTCGGCAACAAAATATTAAACTTTATTTGCTTCGCTCACTTGTAGTATTAATGCGTTAACAAAACACGTTAATTCACCGCCTTCGCAGGTAATACGACACATTGTTTTAGAGGATGATAACATTACAGACACAATTCGATAATTATTACAGTTTTAGTTTTTACTGTTTATATTCTCTAATTTAAAAATTTCACAACTTATTGGCACAAAATGCTCTTTAAGGCACCTACAGTTATGGTACAAAAATTTTACATTCGCTTTCGAGTTACACTGACTGTTGAATTAGTTATTTGTTTACACTTATTTCACTCAATATTTTTGGTAACGGTAAACGCAGAGTAAGACTGAGGTAAAGCACCGCAAAAAAACATTTTTGCTCTTCATCGATATTGCAATTGAAACTGAGATTGGCCTCGAAGATACGATCAACGCCATTACAGCAGTTGGTCAATGACTGGATACAGCAGTGACATGTGCTCGGCTCCGCGAATTGGAAGCTTGTTAACGGAATAATGTTTAACCATATCTGGAATGCTGTTGAAAGGTTTGCTGAAAACTCCGAGCACATATTTGCCGTCGTTCTGTTGAACAATTTTCATATGCATAAATCCTTTCGCACTCCTGCAAACGAGAATCGCTTATTTCGTGATTAATGAGCGTTCGCTTACTTCAATGATAAAGAGTAGTCGTGTTTTGTACTTTCCGAGTTACGTATTAAAAAACTGCCTTCTTTCGCCGAGCGCAACAAATTTTCTGCGTCTAACCTTCTTATCGAACCGTGAAACCAACTAAAATTCGAGTGAATTAGTTTTGCTCCACTCTGGCCCTATAAAGCTGTCCAAATCGCGTTTCGACCGCGAACGTGCCGATTTGGCCGATTTGGACACACTTACCCTTGCTTCTCAAGTGGAATGGTGACATCGATTGCCTCGGAAAGCGGTGCGGCGATTGGGAAGCCGAAGTTGAACGCGAGCTTCTTGCGCGATGCAACTTTGGAGCAATTCTCGTTGCTGACATTGTACAGATTTAAGCTTAAATTCAATTGCGTTTCACGTCCGATTGTTCTGTTTTTGCCTGTTTGCGCAAAAAAACGTCATTAGTATTCGATTCGTGTTTTATGCAAAAAGTTTACAGACGAAACAACATTGAAAAAGGCGAGAATGCGGCGAACGCAACGGTTCGCACTCGCGTTCACCACAATGTTCGCTATCGCTGCATAATTCAAGCGCGTAGTAATGGTAATCGAAGCTTTGAAACTTTTCTTATTTCGCCATCTCGAAATGTTCTCTTTGATTTGCAATTCTGAGAGCATCGCTGTGCGTCCATATGTTTCGCTCGTACATTTCATTATTTATCAGACAAAATACTTTGTTCACCACTTTCGTCGACGGCGAGAGCGTTTCGCGAGCACAATGAATTCGCGTTAATATAGCATTCGCTACTTCGGTGCGTGTAAATCCACGCTTTTCGCGCAGAAAACAATAAAACAACAAATGTTAGTGGCGAATAAATAGCATTAGCGAGAGAAAAGCGAGCAAAACTTTTTCAACGCGTTGCTTCTTCTGCTCGTAATTTACAATTTCTTTAGTCTTATGGCGAGCAGCGATGCTCGAAACAACTCCGCATCGTTTCAACGCTAATGTCTGCATCGGTGCGCTCAGTTCTAGCTCGCCGTTCAATTCAGCCTTCCGACTCGTTTTTCACTCCAATAAATGCCATTAGAATTGAATACGTGAGCTTACGAGCATTGTGCGCGCCGATTTCTGTTACCCTTTATTCGAGCCACGTCCGCGATTACTTTCGCCGCTGAACTTTCACAATCTATTTTGTACACTTTATGGCCAATAAAATGTATAATCTGCGCTGGAATATGAAAATAAATAACATTCACATTATGATTGCGGCGAAATTGTTTCAACAAGCTTTCGCAGATCAAGCGTAACGCGACGATTAATTTATTCACTGCCTGCTACATGTTTGCCGCTGTTTACGCCGCTTCTTGCCGTCGTTTAAGATTTGTAAAAGCGGCGCGTTGAAGACAACAGCAACATGCAACATTTGATCACATTGATGCACGCATCGAGCAGATGTAAAAGAAACGAAATGAGCAAATTATACGGGTTAATAGAAAGAGAATAAGCAATGGTTTTTCCCAATTGCAAATAATTATCATAATTCTCACGCAGTCAACTGCTTGAAAATATAGGCGAGCGCAGCAGCGTTCGCGAGCGCGTTCATAAATTTCGCTTTTCTTTTTCTCAATTAAAAGATTGATCGCACGTCACAAAAATGCGATTGTGTTCATACAGAAAGTGTAGCCTCAACAAAAGTGCTTTAAGACGCTGTTGCGATACGCGCTTCTCTTTCTAAATTTGCAATCATTAATCATAACGTGAAAACTGGTGTAATCTTCGTGTGTAAGGATTTAGCGAAAACGAACATTCAATTCTCGTATTCGAGTGTCAATGCGAATTTACAGCTACGCTAAATGTGAAATGCACACGCTTCGCGCGTTTAACCGACAGCGAATTTCCTAATTTTTTTCTTCAATTCGAGCGTTTCGCGAAGGCAAACTGGGCTGCTTTAACAAAAAAGCTTCAAGAATCGATTGGAAATGAAGAGAAGTCGAACAATTGATGCACATTTTTGACACTCTATGCGTAGAACACAGTTTAACGCTTTCGAAACAAGTCGCTTGCAAAAGCAAGAAACGAAAGCGAGATTTCTCGTGTCAAATCGTGTAACGCACACATCAAGTGCGAGTTCCGGTAAAGCTGTGTATTTAATGCCATCGTCGAGGTTATGTCATCGAGAGTACAGCGAAAACGGGTGGCTTTGTCGTAATTCTGTTGAAAAAAACTGGTGCGCACTTTACTATTTATCCGCGAGAAGCAGCGAGTTTTTATATGGACGTTTGCGTCGATATATTGTCTTGCGGAACGTATATGACAATTCTTTTATCTCTTTCGTTTATCCATTTTGAGGGCGAGTGTCGCCTTAAATTCTGATGCCAGCGCTTTGTGACAGAATGCAATTAAGGTCACAATCAATTCTTTTCTCTTTGCGAACATCGCTTTAAACACAGAAAGTGAAATAATCATTGCATCGAAGTTGTAATTCAATTGAGCACTGTTTTTGTCATGTTTTTTCGTTTCACGATAAAATTCAACCATAAAGCAATGATCGTACTACTCTATCGTTTTCGATCTGTGCGAGTGCACGCTTCAATTAACAATAAGACAAGAGCAGTGTTTGCACATTTTGGCGATAGTCGAAAAATATTTGCGCTCGCAAATTTTATCTAATAAGCAAACAGTGAGCGAATAATAATAAACTTAATTGTAAGCATTATAATCGCGTAAATGAGATAATGGTTGTGATTACTTCGAACATTATTACATTTTTGTGTTTTCAACCTCCTCAGCGTTTTGATTGTAAAGTTTGCTGTTATTCGTTCAACGGTCGCTGTCGGTTGCATCGATGCACTCACCAATTTTAATTTTATTCTTCATTCTAGAAGCGGATGCGTTCAATGCATACACGAAAGCGCTCAAATTGAGAAACTCGATGTTATAATCATTAAAGTAGGTGTTCTTGCTACAGAATCTGGTTAACATTCACGAATTATGCGACATTCGGTCGAGCAATCAATTAGAGTGTACTGCACGGAAACTTGAAAAGCAAAAATCAGTTTTTCGACCATCGTCATTTAAATGCGAGAATAAAACATAATGGTGCAAACGCGAAAGTTGTTTCGATTAATGAAATACATGACAAAGTGGGATAATCAATTGTATATCGGCAACGTGATTGAGCCAAAAAACTTTTTCTTTTCAATCTTATTTTCAAATCTTATTTTCAAGCTTATTGTCGTTTTGACTTTGAGGCGAACTAATAAACTATAAAGCACACGTTCAACAATTGAAAAGTGTTTGTGAATAGCCTCTCTTGAATAGGTCCAGGCTTTGCTAGCGATTAAATTGGGTAATCTGCTCGAACGCGAAATCACAATGACACAAATAAAAAGCGATGGCATTCGAGCGAGTTTATCACTTTTCAAGACCTATTAATGTTTCCGTTGTGTACTAGAAAATTGGTTTTCAACTCGCAATATAGCCAAGCAAAGAGCGGCATAACAGCATAACAGCGAGAGAGAGAGAGAGAGAGAAGGTGAATATGGCTTATAACATAAAATGGAAATCGAAAGTAATTGAAAGTAATCATGAATAAGTGGGGAGTAAATGATCGTCACAGCGGTGATGCCGAAACTCACCCAAAGTAAGTGAACTTTTGCCAGCTTCAAAAGAAGTATCGACGTGATTCTTAGTATTCTCTTTATCTGCTTTGTCCGCTTTTTCCGATTTAATTTCTAAATTTGGTCTTCTTGTCTCACACAATGATTCGCTCACTTGGTCGTTCATGTAGGAATTTAACCGTAACTGTGTTTCAACTGATGTGTTTAATCGAGTCGATAAATTATTTACATCTTCGGTCGGAGTCGCAACGGTTGGCGCAATCGAGACTGGCAATTCATGAGACTTCTCACTCGTGGGCGTACTGATAATTCGCGTGACCACAGAGCTCAGTCGTTTATTCACATCCCAGGGTGTATCATAATCATTTACAGGTCGACTATCATTTTGCGGACTTTGCAATTGCAACTTTTCAGGAGCATCTTTCATACACTCCTTTCGCTTCAAACATGAGTCCAATTTCAACGAGAACTTGGATGCTTGTTTTACAGGACTCGGAGAGACGTGAGCTGGTTTTGAATCTTTGGTCGCTTTCGCTGAATTTGAAGGAGCAACATTTTGCACACTGCTCTGTTTGCACTCATCTTTTTGATCTTTCGTTTTGTTCTTTCTTTGGCTTTCGACTGCATTTGCTTCTCGACATTTTTGGTCAAACTTCTCACTCAGTAAACAGCGCGTCGACGAATCAGAGTCAAAAACACTGTCGATGGAGGAAAGTGTCTCAGTTGTGGATGATTTCATAACCATCGATTTCGCTTCCAACTTATTACCCGTTTTAATTAAATTACTGTTCTCCGGAATGGTAGTAGTTGACAGTCGATGGAGACTGAAATCACTTGATTTACTACGCGGTAAACGAAAGTGAAGTTTAACCCCCTGCTTACGAGGCAATAAAGCTTTCGGTAGTTGATTCAAATGTTGAGGAGTGCTGGTCGCCGAGCCATGGCTTGAGTTGGAAGATGATGAAGCTGTCGAAGAGCGTGAACTGTGCTCTGGTGTGAATGAAGTGCTGCTTTCAGAGCCTCTTCGCTGCGTCTGCAAAGGTGCGGAAAATGTATTTGGATATAGAACATTATGAATCATTGCTTTCTTCTGCATCTTGTCCGTCGCTTCGTTCTCTGTTCCGCGAATAGCACCAACTTTTTTTAATTTGCTATCAAATGCGGTTTCGTAGATTTGTTGATTTCCACGAGACTTGTTTTTAGCTGCCATCGTCGAGATACGCTCCTCATCCGTCGTTAGCGAATCTTCGCTGCGAAAACACTCTGTCGCTGAGTCACAGCTTCTATTGCGATATCTAAATTCTGCGAAGTTTTGTTCTTTCGCTGCGAGAAGATTTTCGATTGCTGCTTCTCGCTGAACGCCGTCCTCAACCGACTTTGGACTCTCTCTTTCGAAGTCTTGCTTTAAACACTGTATCTTTGAGATCACTGTTGCCACAAAAATTTTGTCGGCCTTGTGTAAGTGTTCTAAAGAAGAGCACTCTTCTGAACTATGGCACACGTCATCATAGTTGCTGCTTTCGGTTTCCGGAAAGTCGTAGACTTGCGAATCTAAATCTGTAGCTGTGGAGCAAAATAGCGAATTTTAGAGGCAGTTTTGAATAATTCAAGAGTAAATCGAGAGATAAAAGCGATTAACTTTTCTATTTCATTTAGTCAGTTTCAGCGTCAGTTTCACTGTTTTCACCATCGCAGTTTGCGCAAAAAAAGAAGAGAGAATATGATTCGGAAGAAGTCAATAATTTTCACTGAATTTAATTTTTAAAAAGCGACTTAAAGTGAACGCGTTGAAAATCGGCAAACTTAATAAATTTTTTGCGAGCAAATTTAAAGTAAACGCGTCAAGTAAACTTTCCTCAATCGGAAAAATGCAAAACAAAATGAAACAAGTCAATTACGAACGAAGTGAATACGAAGTAAAACAATTCAACACACACACAAATAAACACGGCGTATCGCTAATGTGAGCTAATCCCACGAATGGACTCTAGTTTAACACTTAGCGCAGACAATTTTTCTCATTAAATTGAAACTCGCTGAAAACTAAATGTGCACAAAAGCAAGAAATTATTAAAGCGAGCGAAGGAAGAATGGCGAGTGTTGAACAAAAAGCTCTCATCGCTTAATTAAAAGAACTTTTCAGAGAGCGAGCGCAGCGAATAACGAAAGAGCGAGAAACAAGATAAAAAGGTTTGCGAAAAAACTTTCCTCGTGTTTGAAGTGTGCACATTTTTGAGAAATTAGCTGTTGTCACAAGAGGTAAATAATTCCACTTTTTATCATTATGCTGCTCATTCTTTTCTCGCAAGTACGTTTGCGTTTGTTCACAACACTTGCTTTTATTGACCTTTATTAATTTTGAAATAATTTAATATTTAAAAAGCGTTCAACAATTGTTCTCCAAAAGAGTCCAATGAATGTTTCAGAGCTTTTTTTTCAACACAATTCAAGTCCGACACCAATAGGGACAACATTTAGCATACAAAAAACATTTTACGCAAACCAAATGTGGGTTGCGGTCATTTTGTTGATCAACAATGCCACAAATTTTTAAGCAAACAATTCGAGTACAAGATATGCGCTACTTTGTATAAATGCGATCGTTTTGCTTTGAAAATGGCTATGAAAAATGTTGCTTGAATATCGTTATGAAAGCAAATTAAATTACACAACGAAAAACACTTATCAATCTTAATTGCGAACACATGAATTAAAGATACAAGCTTTGTCGATAGATTCATTTGCTTTCGTTTTCGTTTCTCTTTTTTTATATGTGTGAGAAAAAATTGATGAAACAGTGAGTAGCAGTGAAGAGAAGAAACATAACGATCAATAGAAAGCAGTTTGTCAAACACATGCCGAAGTATGGCAATGATTCCAATAAAGTGACAACTTACTGCGTCCCTATGTATCTGAGTTTCGAAGCTGACAAAACATGCATTCGCTGCTTTTACAGCAAATATTCACCGAGTTTCTCTGTCATCGCAATTTACTACTTTTAAAATACGACTGCTTTCAACGCTTGATTACAATACAAGCGAAGGAATGCGAAAAAGTAAAAAGAAGAGAGAGAGAGAAAAATGAAAAGCGAAAGAGCATGCAAATAGACGCAAGGAAAATTAATGGCAAAGTTTTTCAGTGGACAACATTAAAACATGTTGAAGCGTACTTTCATAACAAAAATAGAGTTTAATAACCTGCGAAATAACGACAGCACTCACCTCATTCGCTGCGAATGCTGCGTGAAGCAAAAGCGAAGTATTGTTTTTTGTATTAGGCGAAAATTTGTCAGCAAAGAAAGGGAAAAGCGAGAAATTCGGAGGCGATAAGCAGAAGCAAACACACGCACGACGAGAAACGCAATGCTAAGGTTGCTGCTTATTTTTTGACGTTTGCATCGGAATCATTTGTCTCTACAGAGGAGGAGAGCAGTGGATGATGTTGCTTAGTAACACGCTCACTATAGGATCATTCACTTTCATCTGCCTCTCATTCTCTCTCTTTCTCTCCGCAATTTCGAGCTATGGGCAGAATCGGTATCGAACGCTCACTCGCTCCCATTCTCCCATTCTTGCTTCTCTTCTCTTCCTCGTCTAATGTTTGATCGCACTCTTCTTTTTCTTCATCGTTTTCCTATCTCAAACATGATTAAAGCGCAAAACTCGAGTTAAATTTTACTTTGAACACTGCCCAACAAAGTGGTGTTTCATTTATTATTGAAAAGGGCGTCTCACTCGCTTTCTCTCGCATTCTCTCTCTTGTATCGATATTTTCTGTATGAAATCGACGAACTTATTTTCTGCAATTCTTCCAAAAAACGTTATTCAATGCTTTTTATACAAGATTAGCTATGTTCTAATCGGCTCACGCCCATTTTTAATGGCATTTACATTTGTAATGGAATTTAGATGCGAAGAATATGTTCTAAACATAAGTGAAATGAAGAAAAAGCATTTTCAAATATGCGCTAACAAATACTCAAATAAATTTCTTGGCAGAGGATTAACGCTAGTTTAAGTGGATATTCACGGTGCGGATTAACTGCTATTCTCATGAAATGCCACTATTAGTTACTTGTCGTGTTAAAATGCTAATTTTAGCTCTCTTTACATCTGGATCAATGAGAAAGCGAATTGCATTTACATATTATCAAATTTCGTTTCGCGTTTAATTGACATTCTTAAAAGCGAGAAAGAACAAACGTTTGTTCAAAACGAGATGTGTTTAGAGAAGTAAGCTGCAGAGTTTGCATGGGAGCTTTTGAAGCGCTTCTCATATTACCTAAGCAAAAATGAAATAATGTAGAAGTTTTTACACGCAATCCTCCATTCACTGAGCAAAGTAAACTTTCCCTGTCTCACCCTCTTCAAAAGACAGCGAATGTCGAATTGAAATGTATGAAGTGAAGTAAAAGAAGGTAAAATCTTTGAAAAAAAGTAGATTTTTCAAACAAAAACTCGTAAAGCTACGCGCAATTTGTAAAGTTGACAGTTTGGAAGTTCAGAAAAACATAAATATTATTCAAAAGCGAGAAAAATGAGAAGAAAAAAACTTCGATGCTTTCAAAAGCATGATATTCAATTTTGAAACAGAACATTTTCAGCGATGAGCTACACTTAAAAGCTTAGTGAAATATTTGCGTTTTTCGTGAGTGTATCTTTCAATTTTTAATATTCATAAATTTCTATATAACTTTAATTCGAAGTGAAAAATGTTCGCATTCGCTTCTGGCGCTGAATTGCACGAATCATTTGTTCGTCAACTTCGTGTCGGTGTAAAAATCATTACTAGAACTTAACAGCGCTGGCCAAAAGTTTATTATTATTTTTTTCCACTCTAAGCTGATTTATTTCAATTTTAAACATGTAGAAAAGCTAAGCAACTTTTTTGGTCAGCATAGAATTCTGTCATATTTCACACTTGAAAGCATCGATTGCTTGAATTAAACGCAAAATGCTTGAAGCAACGTGAGAACAA
The DNA here is from genome assembly GCA_003675995.1 of Dinothrombium tinctorium. Taxonomy (NCBI): domain Eukaryota; kingdom Metazoa; phylum Arthropoda; class Arachnida; order Trombidiformes; family Trombidiidae; genus Dinothrombium; species Dinothrombium tinctorium. The sequence continues at coordinate 14,981 of NCKU01002440.1, forward strand.
GCAGCATCATTGTTGTCTAAAAAATAATGAGCTTGCCGTTATATCGGATGCAATTAAAAATGTACCTTCAAACGTAAAAAGCAACATTCCCATGATTAACTAAACAGTTTGCAGCCTGAGAAACGCTTCAAAAACGCTACAATTAAATGAACGAATCTTTTAAAGCGCACTAAAAGCAAACAACTGATACAATCGCATGTTTTTTGGTCATGCTTTTGTGGACACACTTTTGCGGCCATTTGCTTCGGCTTTTTTTTTAATTGCTGCTTCGGTGAAAACGCTTTTTTTCTGCTCGAAAGTGTGCTTTAAATTAGGCATATTAAAGATCTATTGGAAAGAGATAGATCGTACGATTGAGAAAAGAATTAGCATTTCAAACGATTTAAAGTAGACATAAGTAGCTTTTGCCAGAGAAATACGTGCAATGATCATTTCGATCAATTTTAATTCGCGAACAGAAAAGTTAGTTTGAAGAATGAGCAAATGTTATGAGGGCTTATGTTGCTGGTAGTAACAAAGCGAACAGCGAACGAGCGTAGATGCAGAGATACGCACTCGAACTGTGTATAGGCGATGCTTGAGATGCTCGATACGGCGACGTGTAGAAACAATCAGAGGATGACTCATTGCCGCAATCCTTGAAGTCCAATGGGTTCTCGTACTCTTCGCAGAGGATTACCTAAAAATGAGATCGAATCAATGTAACGATACACGCTTCTCGCTTGTCTCTGCCATCACTCGCAAAATGAATGTCGCTAAAGATAACGACAATTCGCTTCTAATTGAACACTTTGAAAAGAGCACCGCTTTAAATACATTATTAGTGTGCAAGCAAATAACTCCTCAGGCTTTCGGGTACCAGAGCAGTGAGGTTAATAATAACTTTTGCGACTAATGACTTCTTCTGTTCTTACAATGCTAATTCGTCGAAAACTAAACATTTGGATTTACGCAGCTAATTAGTGTTTCGTTTGCTCACAATATGCTTACGCTTATGAAGCCATAAACGCAAAATCGCTTTTTTCTTCTTCTGCTAATTTTTATCCAACTCAAATGATAACAATAATGAGTGGTTTTTGTTTGGCGCTCGTCAAGAAGTTTTTAGCAGCAGACAAAACGCGATATTAAAGCTTTTTTGCAGGTATCGATTATTCGCGAATTGCTTCGATGTCTGCTGTGTGCGTTTACTGCGTTAGGTATGCTGCATCGAGCACAAGAAGCATGAAAGTATCTCGCCATCTACTCCCATCTATAACACGCGCTGCAACAAAGAAGTTGGCAGCAAAAATACCGCAGCGATCGACAGACAGAGTCGGTTTCATTTGAGACGGCGAATCTTTGTTGCGATCATTAATTAAGAGAGCGTCGGTCACGCATTAAACGTGGCATTAATTTTAAACTTTGCTTCTCTAAATTGTTTAAAACTGTGAAAACTTTAATGAGTGTTCACCGTGAAAAGAAACGGAGTCTTCTCAAACGAATTAAACGCAACACAAGCGTTTATCTATTAATTACGATGGTGCAGTCCGAAAGCAAACAGTTATTTTTAAATCATTGCAATCGCGAAATCAGTGGATTAACGCGAACTGCGAGCGAAAGTGCACTGAGTGCAGTCTGCGTTCTTTTTGGCAAAGCAGTTTGCATTAGAATTTGCTTTGCGCGAAAAACCGGCAGCATTTCGCTGCTTTTCTGCAGAAATTTAACTACAGAGTGAAACCACAAACGTCTTGACTGATCGATGCTCGATCGCAACGAGAGGAGTGCAGCTGAGTTCACTTCGAACGCTTCCAAAAAAGGCTGCTCACTAAATAAACTGTCGATGTCAATGTTTTGAGAGAGATTACTTTTGTTTAAAACTGGAATTCGGGAAGCGATCTGTTTTTCGAAAGCAGCAACAAACACTGTTTTCGTAGAATAATGTAGTGACAGTTTATAAACAGGATTGCGTAATTCGCCGAAGGAGCGATTTGAGGAACCGGTAGCTTCAATTGCCTCTTTGAGATGGATTCAAAGTGAGTGGCTTGAGCCAAGGGTAGTGAAGGCCGTCTTGCAGCAGGGAGTAGTTGATACTTGGCATTGCCTGAGGAAGCGTTTAAAAGTAATTGTTGCCACTCTCCTCAAGAGAAGCGAGTTCGGCACGTGTCTTGAAAAGCATCAATGAAAATCGGCACCACATGCGAGTGCTGTACTCAATAAGCGAACAATGGTTTCTGTTCGCTAAGACGCGAACGACGAGGAGACAGATGTTTCCGCTTTGACCAACATCTGTCTCCGTTCCTGAACGCGCTTCTTTCATTTCCAGTGCAGAAACTCGAAACCAATATTGGAAGCATCGCGATGCATTCCACACATAGACTCGCTTTATGAGTTTCGCGACGAATGCGAACACTTTCCTCGCGTTTCGAAACAAGTCTCGTTTGCAAAACAACGAGCAGATTAAACGAGACTAGCAGAGTAAAGAGCGTCGAACTGCTTTGCAACTGACAATCAGACGCAAGACAAACCTCGTGCGAGCGTTGAAAGTCAGGTCGCTTAGAGCCAAGTTTGGAGCCGATTTCTGCAAAGATCAGTTGCACGATTAGTCGCGAGCGCTCTGCGAGCGGAGATCGCTTACCGAACGCGTCGAGCACGTAGTCCGGCGTCGGAGGCACGGGCGGCGACTGCTTCTTGCCGACAGTGAGTTTTCGCCAAATTTTGGACATTGTTTACGAAAGTTTTCAGCGTTCGTTCGAGTGTTGCACTCGAAACTGCCGTTTGTTCGCGTCGAGCCCCTCGCCGCGCTCGCTGCGCACGCGCCAACTCTGGGCAACAGGAGCCCCAATTGCACCCTGCAGTCGCCGGGCGCTGAATCCACAGACGGGCACTGCTCCGAACACGCTTTGCATGCAGTCGACACTCTGGACTTTTGTTCTCCACTCTTTTCTGCAACTCTGCAGTTCAGTGCGCCAAAGTCCCGTCGCGTGAATCATTCTCATTGATTTGTTTCGCTGTTCAAATGCACAAACCATTTCTCGCTTTATTCCTCCTCTCGTCTCAATCGTCCGTTTCATTACTCACGAGTTTAATATGCAATGTTTACTGTAACTGGTAAATGCCTGCAACGCGATTCCAGTGAACGTCTCAATCGATCACTTTTTGCACTCTCGACACACGCTTAGCACAAATTTGGAATTCAACACTGCGTCCACTTTTTGCACCAACAACTTTTCGCCAATTCAATTTTACTCGATTTTGATTTTCGATGTTTGCTTCGCTTCGAATTGCTCACTTCTCCTCTCCTCACTTCTTCTCGAATCAAAGTTAGATTTAGTGAACTTTAAATATACCTGCAAACGCAGCGATCGTGTGTCGCCCGCGGTAATGCAAAATGATTTTCTTCTCGTTATCTGCAATAGTTGTGTTCGCTGAAAAGAGTGACTTAAGTTTGTAAAACTTGCGATCTTACATTACTTTCACTCTAATGACCGACAGTGGCCTTAATGTCGCCAATAGTGGCTATAGAGTTGGCTGAACGCTATAATCAAAGAAGCAAAAGCGAAGTAGTTGATTGTTGAGTACACAGTTTTTGTAGCGAACAGCTAATGTTTGGTAAGCAATAAGCAAAACCCAAGAAGATGTGCAATAAATTTCACGGTTACATCTTCTTCTCTCTAATCCAAGCAACTTAATGGCCTTCTCCTTTCTTCTACAAACATACATAAAAAAAACGTGCAGCTTTTGGTGGCTTTGTACACAAACTTTGCAAATTTAAGATCATTGTCGTGATGCGCAGCACAAAGAAGCGAGTGCGACAATGAGAATCACATTACCTAAGTACACAAACGCTGTTTTCTCATTAAACTAACTAAAGAGCTTTTTAATTGTTTAATTGAATTAATTTATTTCATAACAATGTTATTGTAAAGCACGATGCGCCCTTTTGAAATAAATAATTTCAAAATAAATTGCGCAGGAAACTATTTATAAAAGTGATAACAAACACGATTGGTGAAAAAGTGTATTTTCTTCGAAGGATTAGCGAAAATTTTTGTCAGTGAGCAACACTTCTTATTTACAATACGATCATATTGGCTCATTTTGATTACTGTTCATATGTTATTTTGCCTCAAAATAAAGCTGATATCCAACAACTGCAAATA
>NCKU01002441.1:0-19118 GCA_003675995.1 Dinothrombium tinctorium
AAAAATCTTTCAATTTGTTGCTTTACAGTAAAGCATGTTTTAAGTAAAATGAAAGATTTTTCTGGACATGAATGTACATAAAATGAAAGTTTATTCATTTCTTTGCTAGCGAACATTTTTTATATTGTTTAAATTTTTAAATTTAAAACAAACTTTTCAATTATTTGTTATGATTTTTGTATAAATATTAATAAACTTTCATAATTCCGACTTACAAATATAATCAATATTATTTTTATTGAGATTTCTATAAATTATGATTATCCATTATAATATTTGATTTAAAGGATATTTCTGAGCAATAGTTGTATCTCCCAAATAGGGCAAATTTTTTATTTTTTATTTTTATATTTTTACTTTTTACTTTATTAGGAAAATCTCATTAAACAGATGATATTATACAGTTTCGGACAAAATGTTTAGTACAGAGATAATTGATTGAGAGATGCTTTCTAAAGTGCGTCTCTTAATTTAAAATAAAACTTTTTTCAACAGAGACGCCATTAAAGCGATATATGATGCCAAAACAATTCGTCTTAATTTACATGCATTTATATTTTTAAAAAATGATTAAATAAAAAATACTTGAATGATGGGTTAAATTTTACTCCCCAAACTCTCATTCAATTCAGAAACGATGACTGTTAAATCATTTTTTAAAGTACAACAAATTACACTGAAATGGTCTCTTTTCTCTTTGTGGTCAATTACACATTTTTGAGTAAATAACGAAGAAGTTATGAAATTAAATAAAGTAAAATGAGTGTTAATTATGAATTTTTTATTAACAAAATCAACTTTTTGCTTTGCATTCACACTCAATTGTTTGAAAACGCTATGAAATGTGGTAAGAAAACATGACAAACTGAGGTCAAGAACTTAACGATGACAGTTATGACCAGCAAGCAACGAGTATGCATATCAGCAGTCTGTTTTACGAGACAATAATAAATGTTGCGAATTAAGAAATCGCTAACGTCTCACTCTATGTCCAGCATTGAAGCTTGAATAATGTTAAGCTGTCTATTTTTCACTTAACTTTTGCTTTTGAAATTTAAATAATGATTTTATTATTAAACAATTTTCTCTATCATTCTGTTTTAACTAACAAAAAACAAATAAACGCACTTCTAATAAAGTTATTATTAATTATTTGTTGACAATTAAAATTATTTTTCAATCATTCACTCAATAAAATAACATCGCTTTTCACATTCACTCGAATGCACTGAAAATAAGTTTATTCAAACATATTTGATAATTGTGCTGAATTTAACTTTTAAATGCGTTTAAACTTTGTCGCGAAACCAGATCAAAAATGATGCATTACGTACTGAAAAGATATCAAAAGATCGATTCGGGACAAACATTTTTTCTGAAACAGAATCATATCATTAACTCATATTTAAGCGTTTCGTTTTCGTATTTTACTATTAAATCTAAGTGAAAGCCGATAAAAAACTAAAGCGATTGAAATTTTCTTGAATTTAATTATCGTTAATTTTTATCAATTCGGACACATTCTTTTATCATGAATTTTGAAATCTTTTAGAAAATTTTTTTGTAATATCTTAATTATTAAGCAATGTATTTTGAAAAGAAATTGATTTTAGCAGTCTTTTCACAAAAAGTAAAAGAAATCTTAACATTGTCAGTAGATAGGTTAGAAGATTCCCCTCGACCCATACAGCCATTCACACAGAAAATCTCAGGGACATTAACCTTACGCTCTGTTCCTAAGTACTTCTAAGGTAATTCGCCTACGACAGGTACTTAGAAAATCCAACTACGTACCTTCTTAAATTAAATTAAAAAATTTCTTTCAGATTCAATATCAATGTTGAAGTGACCTGACGGTTGAAAATTTCCTAAAACTTAATTGTTATTCTTGTTAAACTAAAAAGCAATTAATTTATGACAAAAGTAAACCAAAAATAGTTTTAAAAAATGGCTCTGAATTTTTTGTCTACGTGACCCTCTTTATTAGAAATTTCTTTTTTGAGTGCTATATAAGGGCCTCTAAAATTCGAAAGCATTTCACTTTTAGATTCAAACTCATATGCTGTGTCTGATCAGCGCTTCAAACACTGATTTAAATGTTTCCAATAATTTTTTTGCGCTAATTGCATTACTGAGTGGTCTCGGGCTAGTTTTAACCTAGCTGAATTCGTTGCTTTTTTTGCCGGCAACCATTAACGTAAAACGTCAATGAAGCCGATTGAAGTAGGTATCATTTGCTAAGTTTTTGTTTTTGCTTTTACAAGAGAAGCAACCGTAAACGTTTCATTTTTAACAAAGAATTGGCAAAAGTACTTTAAAAAATTGTACAAAATACTCAATGACCCCACAATATTATATAAAAACAAAATGCTAAAATCTTATCTTTTCTGTACTTTTTGCATAAAACTTTAGATAACTAATGCGAATGATTATAATAATTCTATTGATTCACTTATTGAATTAAAGGAACAAATGAAGTTTATAATATTAAGACTTTTGCTTCAAATGCTGTCCCAGAAAGTAAACAAATTTATATTTCAACAGACAAATCGCACTTCCACAATATGTTATAATTTTGGTTCTCAAGATACAAGTATCTTCCGAGCAACAATCTGTTTTTTGACAGGTATTTAATTTATAATTTTTTCTTATAACTTAATTTTTATAAAAAATATGCAAGAGCAATATAGCAGACGTTATCAGGTTTGTCATCTTCGCGAAATGATAAAGCTCAAGATATTCGGACTTGAGTATAAAGTAGAACCCGTTGGAATTAATATTAATATTTTCTTTTTAAGGGATCAAGCTTTGGACCAACCGCCGTCGTCGACACCGCTGGGGTCCTTTTTGCCCGGAGGTCATCCGCCGACTTTGCCTGAAGATCGCATCCGTTGAAGGACGCGACGTGAGTTTTGCTCCCAAAAGCACGAAATCAATTTGATTATGGGTCCGTTACCACCAACACCATCATCCTTATCACCTTCAATTAGTCACTTAGAACTATTCACCGTCAGGTCACTTCAACATTGATATTGAATTTGAAAAAAATTTTTAAAATTAATTTTAGGAGTTATGTAGTTGGTTTTCCTAAGTACCAATAATAAGAAAGTACCTTAGAACTATTAAGGAACAGAGCATAAGGTTAAAGTTCTTTAAACCTTCTGTGTTTATGGCTGTATGGGGCGAAGGGAATCTTCTGAAATCATGCACACATCCTATCTACTATTGTCTTTCAAATCGATTTTAACTTTATAGTTTGTAAACTCTATTTAATACTCTTTTTCGTTTTGTTTACTAAAAAATGTCAGAAATGTCAATGCTTATTGTATATAATAAGATAGTTCAAAAATATAAATGTTTTGAAATTGAAATACCAAAAAATTTAGAGTTGAATTTATTAGAAATATTTTGCTTTAAAAAGTTACCTCTGATAATAAAGGATACTTTTAAAACGGAAACATTTCTATTTATTTCGTTTGTATTTTTGAATTTTTTCGGAAATATAAACTTTTGTTTCGCCAGTGATAATTTATGAACTGAGGATTCGCTGTTCATTTATAATAAAACATTTTACTCTTTGTAGATGTACTATAAAATTTTGAATCCTCATTTATTTAAACAGTTGAGATTAAACAAGCTTTTCAAAAACAATATTTATGGTAGTCATTTTACACTCTGCTCACTCGAAAGAAAGCAAATATTTTAGATTTTATTTTTAAATGAACAAAGTGTACTCGAAATTTTATGAGTGAGCAAGCTACTAATCTTGATTAAAAAGCTTTTCATTTTGTTCCCAATGTTTTAATTAAAGAGAACTTTTACTAAAAGAAGAAGATATTAAAATTTAGCGAAAATTTTCACATTTATATGGGGTAATCATGTCAAAGATAAAGAAATAAAACTTGGTTTATCCGAATTCTATTTTCTTTTCAACTAAAGATTGAATTACTCAGAAATCTAAATTTTAATGGAAATTCTTAATGCTCTTCACTAATGTTAACATGATCTAAGAAGCTTTTTTTACATTTAACGTTTTATTAAACTAGCGATCCCTTTGAGATGTGAATTTTCATACAAAACGTTAAATTTAAATGATTTATGATATCATTTGGCGACGGAATATATGTTTGAAAATTTTCAGACAAGTTATTATTTCCTTAAAATTTATTTTAAATCGCAATACGGTCACTTTTATTCTTATTCCACTTTCATTTTTGCTTTTCGATTTCTATCAATTCAGATTAAAAATTAAATAATCTTTTGAAGCTTCATTTGAATCAAGGGTTTAATTAATCTTCACAGAATAATTCAAACTCATTGAAATAAACCAAAAACAGTGTAGCGTAAATAAAATAAAAATTTGATCAATAATGTTAAAAGTGGCAAGCATACGAACATTGCAACTTTAAATATTCAAAAATTAATCGTTCATGACAAATTCGAAAAACAATATTCCTACATTTAATGTAAATTAATGAATAGCAGCCAAATAGCATCGCTTTATTGTGTTAGTTTGCTCCAAAATTTTATTTATGAATTGTAATTATAGAAAAATTAAATAATAGCTTGTTGCAAGAATATATATTAGCATGTAAGAATCATAGATAAAATATTTTGGTAATTTTCAGGTTGTCTTACATAAGCTTTTTACTTTATTGATTATGATGATAACACGCTTTAAGTGAGAGATTTCCTTTTGGACACGAATATAGTTTTTATGTTACGTTTTGCGAGAGCAAGAATTGAATCAACGCAATTTTTTCGCAACTTTCGTTTGCTTTTGCCGAAGTGAGTGCGAAGCAAACGAAATCAAAGAGCAAAAGAGAAAAAAAAAATCGAAAAGCATCACGTTGTTGTATGTTTGATCAAACGAATGCTTTGTTATCAAGATTATTATTCGAATACCTTTCGAATATCGTTGCTCTTCGTATGAAAGTTGTGCGAAAAGCGAAAACAAAAGCGAATGAGTGGAAAATGAATGTGTGCTGATCAAATTTTGAAGCATGTAAATTGTTATTAAATTGTTCATCATTAAAGCTGTTGTTGCCAGGGTTGTCGTCGCATAGAAGTTTGACTGAAGACTCATTTTAGCCTCAATAAATAATTTTTGTTGGCTTTTAACCAGCGAAAACCATTAATAACACGTGAGTGCGAGTGAAAGTGCCAGCAACAGTCAATAATGATAGCGAACTTTCATTTGTCGTGTTTAGCATCGGAAACCTTCGCTTTGCGAGAAGTCTGCAATTGCATGATTGAGTTTGAAGAAGACGAAGGATAAGAAGAAAGAAAATGAGAAAAGAAGACGAAGAAGAAGAAGAAGAAGAAGTTTTGCTTGCTTTCCAATGGCAAAACGCATATTGAAAATGTTAGATTAATGATGATTGTGAAAAGATGAATGTGACTGCTTTCAATTCAATTTCATTGTAGCATAAAGGAAAAGAAGTTCTTTTAACTGCACAACGAAACGTAATTTATTAATGAACACGAACGTGAACAAATAACTGCGTTTAAAGGTTCGCAATTAATTTTGATCGCAGTTGAATTTTTCTTGTGTAAAGAAAGAAAAATCATTTCCGATATTGAACGAGATCGAAAATGTGCATTTGATGTGTGCCTTGTGTGCATGTGTATATATGCGCTAGTTAAAATGCTTCCACTTGAATTCACACACGGAAAAAACATTTTTTCCAATTCTTTCTTACCTGAATCAATGCTCGTAAAAGCAGCTTTTCTTAGCGCAAATATCGCGAATATATCTCTTCTTCTTTCCCTTTCTGCTTTTTTGATCAAAAGATTGTACAGAGTTTTGCTGACTCGTGTCAACAATGTGTATTGTTATCATTTCGTTAGTATTTGAACATCTCTTAAAGCTGCTTCGCTTCTTCGATGAAATAAATGAAGTTTCAACTTCTTCTCGCGAACCACTTGCATTCGTTTCGTCCAATCTTCTTTTGTGATTTCGCTTCTCTTTTTACTTTTTACTTTCACTTAGAAATAGGAAGAACTACGACCGAAGAAGCAATTTCGCATTGTTCGGAAAAAGCTGCGGCAGCAATCGAAGCAATACCATCGCTTGTTTTCCACTTTATTACTTTGCAATCATCACCAAAAGTTTGTGATGAAAAGGAAAGTTCAAGAGAAGAAAAGAAGGAAAAGGAAAAAAAATTGCTCACATTTGCAAAGATACGAGGATTAAAAAGTAAACTTAGCGTCAGCAAATCAATAATTTCTCGCGAGTAGCGAATATAAACAGAACTTTCGATTATGTATTTTTCGATCAAACGATGCGAACGATAAGAATGGATCACATTCGCCTTAAATGTTTCCATTTATTTATTGTATTTATTTATTTTTGTACCTTAGTTCAACAGAAAATAATGGAGATGATTTGGTTTTATTGCTACAATTCATCTTTGGTGAAAAGCGTTGCAAAGATGTGACAAGCAGAGCATCTTTTTCAAAATGAGAAATTGTTCATTTCAGAAGTTTTTTGATCACACACAAAATATGACTCTATTATCTATGTAAAAGAACGGCAAAATTTTATTTTTTGAATTATAATTAGATCACAAATACTTAACCTTGTTTAAATCTTTTTAATGTTATGAATACTTGATATTCATCATGGCATTTAGAAGTGCTTAGCACCGAGATAATAACGCAAATAGAAAAACAGCTTTTGTATTGTATTTCAAATTATTTTTTTATGAAATGTATTTTCTACGACTATGGTAATTTTTTTCTTGAATGAGAATTATTAGATATGTAAGGTTGTTCTACATACAGTAAATAACAAGCTAAATAGTATTTTGATCCACTTTTTTATAGAAGTATTTTGAAACGATAAAAGAGCTTTCGTTGAAATAAAAATCTTTCTCAAACCATGGTAACAAAAATTCATGTAAATTCTTGCAACATTAGCTATGTTTTACATTCCAAAAATACTTTCAGCTCGAAAATTCGCATTATCATGAACAAAGAATTCGGAACAGTTTCAAAAGATAGAGCGCTTCGCTTTGTGTGCCACTTAATTTTGTCTCTAATCGAAAATCTACATAAACCGAAATTAATGATGTCAGTGTTCACTTCACTAAAAAGCGTGAAAATTTAATTTTAAATAACTTTTCAAGTAAAAAATTGAATGATACAAACTATTCAAAATATGCGATACGTGAAAATTAATTTTATCTCTTTTCGCTGTAAATTCGACGCTAATTTGCTTTTTAAAATTACCTTTCATATTCGTAATTAAATTAAATGATTGAGCATGTTGAATTTTAAATGATTGAATTTATTTTCTGCATACGAAATGCAATTTCTTTTACATTTCAAAATTCAGTGATACATTTAAATTTAATTTTAATTTTTTATTTTTATGCATCAGCACGAATAGTAAAAATACCCCGATTATAATAATTAATTTTAATACACAAAAAAATTGTACAAAGGATAAACGTCACATGACAAAACTTTTCTTTTCAAAACCAAAAATTTTTGGTTTTGCAACTGGAGATTTTCACTTTCATTACACTTTGAAAAAAGTGACAAACACGATCAAAATTAAAAGTGTTTGCTTTGTTCGCTTTCTCAACTCACTCTTTACGTTTGGACGAAATACAGTCGCGCTAACGAATTCGCTTTGAACACTTATACTCGCTTTTTTTAATCTGATCTGTTTGTTGTGTGTGAAAAACTTTTTAGTTTCTTGTCACATTTGCGAAAGTGAATAAGTTCTTTCTCGTTGTTGTTGCTTTTGTTGGCTACCTAAACTCAAAAATCGTTTCGCTTTCCGAGCGTTACAGTAGCTTTTATAGATCAAAAACAAGGCGAATAGCGTGATCAAACCTGCGAGTGTCAAAGCGGTTCTCACACCGACCATCGGGTCGTATTCAGAGTAGTACAACTCACTGTAATTTGCCGGATGCTTACTGTAATCAGCTGTTGTACGCACGAAAATATTCGCCAACGTAGACATGGTTTGCTTGTTAATTGAAGACGATGCATCTTCGCGGTTGCGAGTCTCTATCGAATCGTTGATAGTGATGCTGGTGGTGTTGTTGAAGAGAAAAAGCGAAATTTTAGCCGCCGTTAAGAACGTTACATTTGCGATGCTATTTCCTTCCATTATTACGCTCTCATTGTTTCATTCGTTTTTATATACGAGTTGTGTAAACAATAAGACGATTGATGGGTAAATAGCAGAAGCAAAAACACTGAAGCAATGTTTGATTCTATTGCGTAGAAGCGTAAAAACAAAATCGGAACGTGTTCGTGAAGATAGATTTTCAAGTAATTCTTGCTCTTGTTATTGAATTGGCCACACTTTCGAAACTTACTACGCGAAGAGTTGTTACAACAAAATTCACTTTACAACGAACGAATCGAAATGAAAAGTGATGATAAACTCGGGTGAACATCGCTCGCCGCTGCTTAATGAATTTTGATTGAAACACTCGCAAACAATCACATCGATCCATTATTTGCCTCGCTCATTGTTTCGGCGAAAATCGCTATCAAGCAGCAGCACAAAATATGTTTTTCATTTTTCAGTAGGATTTCGATGCCAAAAAGAAATGAGAGCTCATTTTTTATCCTCAATTTTTAAAGCGAAAACAAGAGAAAAGAGTGAGCGTGAAAAAATATAATTGCGTCGCCAAAACTTTAAGAAACATAACTTTTCATTTCTCGAAGCAAATTCTTTTCTAGCGTTTTTCAGTTTTCACTTAAAATAATTTTTAATTTTACAACATTTAAAGAAAGAAAGTAAAACTAATTTGCTTTTGTGAATGAGAAAAAACAACTCGAAAATGAGCTTTTCTCTTCTTCTTCTTCTTGTTTCTAGACTTACGCAAAACCCGACAATTACCACAAAATAAAATGGGTAAAACGTTTATATCGTAGTTCTTTTGAAGCTGAAGCCCCGATTTGACGCTGATCACTGCAATTGAGCCGATGATGCGTGTAGTGCACAAATGATCCTCGATTCGGTTTTCTATTGCTTTTCACACACGCACACACAAAAATTGCTGTGATTAAAGTTATTTACACAACAATATCGTTGGAAGTTTGAAAACTGTTGGGACTTAAATTATGAAAATTGCTTCTTTAAGTCATTCACGAACAAAAGTACTCCGCTTTTATTCACAAATATAATTCCTAATTTCAGGCTTCTTTTATCACCGAAAATCAGCGCGAAATTTTCATTCGTTTTCACTTTGAACAGTGTTAAGATTGAGGCGTAGTTTAAGTTTTTCAATATAAAAGTGAAACTTTAAGACAAATTTTCAGACACTTGAAAAAGATGAATAGATTAGACAGATTGCAAAAAAAGTATCGCGTTGGTGTCCGATTAAAATTGGACAAGCATCTAATTTGTCGAGAAGAAGTAAAATGATTTCTTTATCTTGATTAGTATGAAAAGCTGATCAAGTGAGAAAATAGCGATCGTTCACAACTGATAGCAACTAAAATACGTTGTTTTCGTTTCTTTTCATTTCACGGCGAAACAATAAAAAAGCAAAAAAAGATTATCGTTGAGTTGAAAACAAAAGGCAAACTAAGCTCATTTAGAAAGAGAATTTTTTTTCATCGCCTTATTGCAAACTATTACCCATTTTTCTAGCTTTGGTTCGGTCTTTTGAAGTAGAGAGAGAAAGAGAGAAAGAAGCAGCGAGAGAAAGAGAGAACTAGAACTAACTGTTGACTTCGACGTCGACGCAGGCCTAATACACATCCCACACACACACACACACATTACACATACACACACTAGTTTATTTCACAGGGAGTTTCATTATAGCCTTTACGAGTGTCTCAACTATACAACTATTCTTTTGTCTGCCGTTTTATTGATTTACAGCCCGTTAAATTGTCGATATAGAGATGCTGAAAATTATTGTCCCTGATTTAACCATGAGAAAAGAAATTGTGCGTGTGTGAACAGTTTCAAATTGAGTTGCGTTAGGAGAACGACAAAAGTTAATTTAGATTAGAATAGAACTTTTAATTTTTGTGATAAATAGTCGAAAATCGATAAACGCATTTCCATTTGCACTTTTCTTTTTGCTGATTGAATTTGCATGTGTTAGAGTATTAAAATGATTTTTAACCCTATGTAATTACAGCCTTATTTCAGAAAAAAGATTTCTAATTAAAAAGAAGCATAAAAAATTTTAATTATTTGATTTCGGGAAATGCATTTTTGGGAAACTTTAGAGTAACAAAAATTTTGATTTTAGGAAAAAATTCTACATCACATGTCATTGAATAATGTAGCTCATTTTTAAGTAATGTCAGAAATGCTTTTAATTAAAAAAAGCATTTTCATGTAGATCAAAAAGCAGTAAAACAAATTTATTCGTGAAAATATAAAGCAAATTCAATTAACTAATGTTTTGAATTTGCCATTGTAGAAACACCGCATTCATCCGAGATGTCAACGAATGTGTTAAAAACATTAAAGTACACAAAAGCGATTTATTTTACTTCACTTTTGCTCAAGTGTTCATATTTCAGATCAATTTTTTTTTCTTTTCGTGTCTGTTTTTGTTTCAGTTCTTGTCTCGGGAAAAAATAGTTCCAAAAACTTTGCATTTTTTTCTGTTTGCTCACGAAAACTTTGCTCCTCTAGCCTCTTGTAAATATATTTATAATGCTTAACTCGTATTTTGAGTTTTGCATTTTGATTAGAACTTTTCCATTTTCTCGCGAAATAAATTTATTTTAAAAAACGTTTTCTTAATCGTTCACCAAAAAAAGTAAATTTGCATTTAAAAAATTTTTCGAGAAAAGCGAACATAGAAAGAGAGAAAAGCGTTTCATTCTTTCCACTCATATTCATCAAATCGCTTCTTTATATTGCAAAATCGATCGATTTCTGAGAAAAGCAATGTCTCCAATGTAGTAAAGCGTTTCAAGCTGAATATGTTACATTTTGCTTTTCCACACACTCTTTCGTTCGCAGTAAGAACGAAAAGCGCAATAACGCGTAATTAGAAATGCGTCCTAAATCTTGGGAATTTGTAATATGTGAATGGATAAGTAGTGTAAAGTAATGAAATATGATCACTGAATCGAGGCTACCAAACTTAAGTGTTTTAACTTCGATCGATATTTTATCGACTATTTACTTAAATGATATTAGAGAAAAAAAAGTTGTGTTTTAAGAGGAAGAAGAAGAAAAAAAAGCTACAAAAACGAAAAATGGTTGCGTTTTTTTGAAATCAACGAAAAGAAAAATACTCTTTCAGTCACATTTATGAAGAAAATCGATTCTTCGATGATTTTCTCTACTTTATAGAAAAAAAATACAAGTTTAAAAAGAAACTTCTTCTCTGTAAACTTTTTCGTCTTCTGTACGTTTCTCGATGTTCAATGGAGAAGTAAACAAGCCAAAATAAGCTTACTTTACATGAAAAAGCTGTGCGCCAACGAAAAATTTGAATATTGAAAATCATTTAACAATACTTATAGTTGTGAATATACAACTATTATTTGTGCAAAAAGTTATACACGTTGTTGTATCCTATTTCACGAGGATAATAAGATAAACTGTATTCACAACTTTTTCGAGTGTAATATTTTTTCGCGCAAAAAATTCAGCAAAAAAGCTTGTTTTTTTCGAAATAACGATTTTTGTGCAAAAAAGAAGCGAAAAAGTTTCTCTTTCTGAAAGCTCAGCAGATTTTTTTTCTTGAGACAACGAAATGGCTGTTTCTACACGCTCCGGTTTCGCTCTTTGAAACATACACCTACTAATGATTCAAAATAAAATGTTTCGATTATCGATAAGTGAGCTCAACTGCAAAGCTCATAATGAATCAAGAGTCTCGTTAAAGTTGCTTTGCAGTTAAGCTAACTTATCGATGATCGAAACATTTTATTTTGAATCGATTGTACAAATAATGATTTTCGATTCAGTTATAATTGATCAAAATGATGTTTCTGTCGTTTTAAAATTTAAGACTCTTTTAATATTATAAAACAGATATCATTGAGCTTTGAATGTTTTCTCTTTTCATACTTTATTCATAATTTTTCGAAGAAACTCACTTTACTCTCAACGAATCAATAATTCATACAAATATGTTTCTCGAAAAAAAATAATCAATGCGAACAAAGACAAACTCAAACAGAAACTTTAACGTAATTTAATTGAATTTCAGACAAGTTCTAAAGCATTAAAGTTGCTTAAATCTTAGTATGAAGAATAATAAACAAAAGAATTTTGATTCTTTTCTTTTTTTATTTACTCTCCAAATTCTTTAATGCAATTTCTTTAATACCAAAAATCAACATCGTCTGCGCGAGTATTTTATAAATGAAATACTCCGTCGGCGATAAAAGTTGGTAACAAACAAAATTTTTATATGTTAAGCAAACTGAAAGATGCAGACATCAAGTAAAAGAAATGAAACTCCCAGTGCAAATATTTTTGCTATTTCATCCGTTTAAATTCTAATTTATTTAATATATTTTTCGAGCAAAACATCGCGTCTAGAGCATTAAGATAAATTTTATCTGCAAGTGAAAAACGATTTTCACCTCAAATGCGTGAAGAAAGAGAGATGAAAATTTAGAAAGAATTTCATTAATCAAATTAAATAAAAAATAATCGCAAAAAGCAGCTAATGGTAAAGTAGAATAAAAATTTAACTAAAAATTATCTGAAATAGAATGAAATTTATCGCTTATTAGCTCTCGTTATAGTAATGAGTAGCAATAAGATTCTTTGTTTGATTTTAAATGATGCTTTCAAAAAATTTATATTTTTTCCCTTATAATTGAGCATCATTATTAGTGCAGTAGTAAATTACACTACTTATTACAATTGTTTTGGAAAAGAACATTTAGTTAATTACTATAAAAGTATGAGAAAATGACTGTAGCATCATTAGTAAATTTTTTGCAAACTCTAATTAAATAACAAACATAATTTCTCGTTCTTTTCAAACGCCTGAAAGTGCGTTAAAATCAAAAAAATGTTAACAAAAGCTAAGTTAATTAATGAGACAAGGTAGGCCATATGATACTCATTAGGAATTAGCAAGCAGTGCGGCAAATTTTGATTCTCAAAATTAAACAAAAATTCATTTATTTCTGGTCGCTTTTATGAAGCATTCGTTATTAATTAACTTTTTAATGGTGAAAGAAATATCCAAACGAAAGTAATGTCTTTGAACAATTTTTTTAGTAAAAAATTGATTTAAATTAATGAAGAAAATAAACAAATAATAAATTATTTGGATTATTTTAATAATATCATCTAATTAGATTGTGAGTATTTTAACATATATTATTAAAAAAAGAATTTTACTTGATCCCACATTTTTTATTTTAATTATAAATGGTCATATTTAAACATTATTTGCTTTGAAATTTGAAAAACTAAAGATTTGAAAATCATTTAAGTAATACTTATGACTATTTTATTACTGTGCCATATATTTAAATTTAAAAACTCATGTTTTCTAAATTTTCAAAAAATTTCAGACAATAAATGCAAAAATCTAACAAGTTTAATTGATTTAAAAATTAGAATTTTGCCTCATTGTAAAATATAAGCATAAGATAACGTGATATTAATATTCTATAAAACAAACAATTTAAAAATTTTGTTGCAACATTTCAATTAATTTAATGAATTTTCCAATCTTTATATGACTTATCATTATATTTCAATAACTCTGAATTTAAACATTTTAGGTATTGTTACCTGATTGGAGGAAAGTAAGTATCGCAAACATTCAATTAAGTATCTAATTGAGCTTGCCTTACTTACAGAACCAACGTGATTAACGCATGGGCATCTTTCATTTTAATGGCAATACTAACGTTAATGTGCTTGATTGTCTTCGGCCTGTACTGGGCAAAAGGGAGTATGTCGTGGTCAAGCATGATCCGAAGGAAGATGATCAATGTGTAACCGAATACCCATATCTACACTACCACTTTTTAACCAAGTAGACAAGCAGCAGATGGAAAAACGATGGATATTGGATGGCAGTTAGCCGCAACGTTAAGCGAAATGGAGGAATCTTCAAAACTGTGGCAGCTTTTTCACCATTTAAAGCAGTACTCTACCTCAAGATGACAAACAAAGAATTGCTCATCGAGAATATAAAGGATCCACACTTCAAGGAAACTTTAACGCCAGGTGTACGCCGCACGAAATTGCTGAATTCCAGCGCCAAAAAACCGGAGAGACGAGAGGCTGCAAAGATTCCTCACGATGTCCAACGAATAGCCGAGCTCATTCGAACGCATCCAATACAAACAGCTGGGCAGACAGCAGAGCTAAAGGCTATGGACAAAGAGTTCCTAAAAATATATAATAAAGGAACCTACGATCGGAACTTTGCAAAGGCCATGTTCATAGACCAAAGCGAGTAGCTCAGCAAAAGCATTGCAGAGATGATTACATTTCATCTAAATTATACATCATACAACGACAAAGAATACTAAACGCATGAAGAAAGCTGCGATATTATACGAGAAAGGTGCGAATTCCAAGAAATTGAATACGCAGAGTTTGTAGACGCCATATTTACAATCATCGACAAGCGTCTTCCAAAGCGGAATACATTATTCCTTCATGGTGAAAACAACGCTGGGAAAACATTTATTACAATTCCATTATTGGAACTATGTCGCTTCTATGGCGAGTGTCAAGGCGGAAGCAACTCGTATTCGTTCATGTTCCAAGATTGTATTAGAAAGAGAATCATACTGGTTTATGAACCTTATTACGATCAAAGCATAATAGAGATGCTCAAATTAATAACAGGTGTACCGACTAGCGTTCATGTCAAATGCAAGTCAGATGAAATACTGGATAGAACTCCAATAATAAACACGAGCAACTTCTATCCTTGGTCAATGTGTCCAGATAATGAACGGCCCTGTCGCAACAGGAATAAAAATAAATTCAAATTCAAATAATGAATTATTTCATTTTAATATAAAGCGTGCCTTCTAAATATAATATTACTTTCTAAAAAAAATTTAGATATTTTGAGATTTCTTCCCTGAAGAAAACAAAAAGTAGTTAAAAATTAAAGGATTTCGAGAAAGTTTCTAGAAATATTGAATTTTAAAAGTGTTTCATTTTTTTCTAAAAATAACAAATTATAGTAAGAAAAAGAGTTATAAGAAAGTAGATAAAATGCTGAAAAATTTAGATTTTTTTATAATGTCTTGTAAAAATTTTTTGTTTCGTCTTCCATAAATTAATTAAAAAAGAATTTTTGAAAGATTTGAATTTTTGATTTTCTAAAAACTAATTCATTAAATGTTTTCTTTCATGTTTTCCTGTTTATTATATTAAACTCAAAGTAAATATGTTTTCAATAAATATAAAATGAAAATATTTCTGTAAACAAAAATACTTCCTTGATGAGGAAAAAATCAACTTAAAAAAATAACTAAAGAATTGATTTTGAAATAATGTCATAGTTTTCAATTAAAATTAAACAACGAAGATATCTCAGAAATTTTCATAACAACTTCTATTGATTTTCTATCCGAATGTAGCCAGTTTTCAAATTACAAGTTACTACTTAAAAGCTTCTAATATGAGCTAAGCTATTTATTTATAAAGCAACATTCTAAGATTATTTTATTTTTCATAACCTTTCAATTGAACAAGATCAGTTGGCTTTTTTATTTATTTAAGTGTCGATAAAAGTGTTTCAAATATGGTTACTCATTTTGATTTCACAAAAATATAAAATAATAAAAAGATTTTTGTAGCACAAAATTTAAAACATATTATAAACACACACACACATACACAAATAAGCAGATTTTGAGCAAGTAATTTCTTATCTCTGTTTACTGCAAAAATATGAAAAAACAATTCATCGATTTGCTCATTTTGCTGCTGTTTTGCGTCTTCTTTTGCTGATAAATTTTTCTCTTGCAACGCTTTAAAAGTTTAACAATAATTTGAATTGCAAATTTTCCTCAAAAGCAAAATTGTTTTACGTTTCTTCGCAAACATTTTTGTAATCAGTGAAAAGTTTTGTGAAATGAAACAAAGAGAGAAAACTAAAACGTTTTTACTTATTTTCTTTATTTGCAGCCAAATACCAAAACCTTTTCTGATTCTATATAATGCTGAATTTAAAATTTTGTGAAATAATCATTTTCAAAATCTAGAGAAGTTTCGCCATTCAAAGAAAATGAAAAATATAAAATAAGTTTTTACTTTTAATAAGAAAAACTAAACTAAAAAAGTTATAAATATTTATTTTCACAAATGTTTCGAAAATGTTAATAAAACGAAAAAATCTTGTGAAAATTAGAAGTGAGACTAACTAAAAAAGATTTTGCTTACGTTAATGATGCATTTACATGCGAAATAAAAACATAAATATAGATGAATTATGAATATTTAATGCTTAATTATGTTTTTCTAAAATATAAAACTTTTTATGAACCTCTTCAAAAAAAACAATCAAAAATTAAATTTTATTTTCAAAAAAGTTTTATAAATTAGAGATTAAAATAAGATTTGGATGGTAAAAACCTTCTAATTAACTCATTTGTTTGTGATAAAGAGCGTTTTAATTTATTTTAAGAATTGCTAAATTAAGTAATTAAGTTGTTAAATGCTCCATTAAAAACTCAATTAATTTTAATACTTTGTTTGTTTTGATATTTTTTAATTCATTTGAAAAAATAATTTTAACGAGCGGCCTTTTCGAATAAAAAATTTAAATAAAAAAATATTTTAATTCTTTTTTCTTTGTTATTAATGAAAATTATCAATGATTTATTAAAATTATATGAGCATAAATAATTATGTGCATTAAAATGATTTAATTTAAATGCTATTGTCGAGATAATATTAAATTATTTCGTATGTTCCAATTAATGATTTAATCAACAAAGAGTTGAAAAAGCAAACGTAACTTAATTTGTAAAATAATTTTTTTCGAATTGTTTTGTTAAATTAAGTTTGTAATTTTGTAAATGCGCCGTAAAAACTGAATAAACATTAAATTTTTTGAAAACTGAACAATGTCGTAGATGTTCTATGGTAGCTAACGCTCATATTTAAAAAAAAGATCTTTGCCGAGTAAAAATATTTTAGAATCATCATTTTCATTTATTTTGAAACTTTTAAAGTACGAAGATAAAAATTTATCTTCATCAAAGCAATCTCTTGAGACAAATTGATTTGGATTTAAGATGCAAAGATTTCATTCATGTTCAAGTAAAAAATAGATTTTGTCAAAAGTAAGTGTGAATTGATCAATAAAAGCAAGCTAAAGTTCACACCTTAGATTTCAAAAAAGCAATTTTAAGCAGAAAATTTGAAGAAATTATAAGATTTGTTTATAATAATTATGTAATATCATTACACAAGCATGTTTACATTACGTTTCTCATTAACAGTTTGAGAAAAAGAGAAAATACAAATGATTGAAGTTTCTGTACAGATAACGAAGTTGCTAAGTTTCTTCCATCTATAGTCAAGTAAACTCACTAAGTTAACTGCATCTTTAAAGTTTATTCAAAGAAATAAAGCAACTGAAATCAATGCAATTGAAAGCAAGTCTACGCAAAAACTGATTGCAAGCTTGTATTTCAGCTGTAAACAATGTAAAGTCGCAGCGACAATTCTGTTCTCACGTGTCCACCGAAATTGAAGGTGGCTCGTTTTTTCTGCAGAATAGTGTATTATACATATTCACCTTTGCAAGTTTAGTTTACAATGTCATATGAAAGCAACTTTAGTGTTTTAATTCTGACGACGAAAATATAAAATAACACTAACAAAATACATTAAAATGATTTTTTAATTAAATACACACAACAATTTACAATTTGTAATATTACAATTTTTTTTTATTATAATAGCGAAGTTGATCAACGACAGAATATAAGTCACATAGATTTATGAAGAAATTGAGGAGAAAATTTTACTTTTTTTCTCTCTGACACTTTTCCTTTTGACGACAGACAAAATGAACACTTTGTGAAAGTGATCGCATCATTCATCGAGAAAATGATTTCGCAGCGAAAATGATGTAATTTGCTCCCTCGTAGCAGTCGTAATTACGACGGGAACGAATTCGTTGCACATTCACCTCGAGTTGTATAGATATAACTCTTATCTTACTTTAAACTCAATACGTTCACAACTTTCGCTTTATTCTCTCCCTCTTTATAAAAAATGATCGAAAACTTTTTTAAACGAAAAACTTTATGAAAAATTATAATGTCTGACTTTATTGAAATGTTTCTTTAGAAAATGCTTTGCAAATGTGAAAAAACATCGTTTTTCTTTCACAATACGTTACACTCATAAATTTTACTTAATATCATTTAAAATGTCGCAAAAATAAGTTGAGATGAGGATTTGTATGAGGTGTGAAATTAAACATATGACTGGCGAAGTGAGAATAACCAAAGCGTTCGCATTCATTCATCAAAATAACGAAGTATATCGTTAAATTTATTTTATGCAAACTTTATTTTTTATCAAGAAAGCGATTTATTCAAATTTATTTTCGTATTTTGTATCGCTTCTCTCTTTTTTCATAGCGGTAATTCAGTTTGAAAGCGTTCACCAATACACATTACTTATTTCACTGAGCACATTTTTATCAAACTTATCGAAGCACATTTTTCGTCAAAATAAAATTTGACTTTAGAGCAAATAACAAAAAAATCAGGAATAGATGAAATCAACCGAGAGAGAGAGAGAGAAAACGAAAATCCTTCAAAAAATATGCAATTACACTGTAATCAACTCCCTTTAGATTTCTAAAATGCAAGTCGATTCATTTCAAGTCTTTCGACATAAAACGTTTTAGAGGTTTTTTCCACAAATTCCTCAACATAATTTATTTTCATATAGTTTAATATTAAACTAAATCGAAAACAAAATTTGTTTTTTAAATACGTTTACAAATTTCTGCGGCAATTTATAATTTTCCGGTGTTATTACCGGGTCATCGTGCTCCGTGTTGTCATTTGGAGCGATGCGGTACTTTGTGATGTTACTATAATTTAAATGGTAGAATATAGTTTGAGGTCGCATAGCTGTATTCGGCATGGGACGTCGTCCTCGCCGTAACGGTTCGACAATTTTGCGAAAATCCCGCGGT
>NCKU01002442.1:0-19115 GCA_003675995.1 Dinothrombium tinctorium
AATTTATTCCGAAAGGGCCTATCCAACAATGCACACATTATTAGATAGGCCCTTTCGGAATAAATTCATTCAATTGTTAATTACTCTCATCAAAATAGTGCAATAATAAATTTAACATTTCATAATTTTCTGAATGTTAATTGACAAGCAGAGTTGAGAATCAAGCATAGTGGAAGCTAAGATTTACTGTTATTTATTAAGATAACATAAATTAAATGAACATTTTTACAAAAAAAGAGAACATCAGCTAAAAAATATCACGAAAATCGTGAGTAAAGAAGGCGATAAATATTTGTATTAAATGATAGGAAGCTATCAAAGAGATAAATAGGAAATACGTAGAAAACGTGATTGAAGAGTTAATACACTCGTGGCAATATTAATATGTTATCTTTTTCATTGACAATCAAAGTTTTAAAGGTAAAAGATAGTAAATTAATGTAGCCACGAGTCTGCAAGCCCAGATTATGACCTATTATTTAAAGCTAATTGAGTGAAATAAAAAAGTGTTCACAATTTCTTAGAAGGTTTTTTGTTTATCCGTTGTATTTGTTTTAAGAATTTTAACTTTTGCATACATTAAAATATTTTTTCTTGTTTTTAAAGGTAATACAACAGCTTGGTAAATCAGATAAAAAATGTTTGACAATTAAAAAAAGTAGAAATTATTGTTTGTTGAACTTGAAAAATTCATTGGTTATTAAGTTTGATTTAACTGCAAATGCTAGAAAGCTAAAAAGAAGACTCATGCTAGAAAGCCTTAATTTTTCATGCTTTTACTTTTATTTTTAATTCTTTAAGTTCAAGAAACAAAAATAAAATAAAATTTGATCTTTAATTAAGCACGAAGCCGAGCTTCAAAAAGTGGCTGAACTAGTTAAGCTTCAAGATTTAAGAAAAGTTTCACGATCTTTAATGATGAGGTAAATTCTAAATTTTGTTCGTTTTGCATGCACATTGATTGAATGAAAATTTTGTCTAGTTCAAAAAGGGTCGAGGTTGAAGCATTCGTAATAGAATTTTTAACAGATGCTCATTAAACAAATGCTCGATAATATAAAGTTTACGAAGAGATAACTAAAAATGATAAACATTTTAACGTTAGCAACTACTAAAATCTTCGATAAAAAGTTAATAATATTCATTGCAACAATTCTTCAGTATTCTAAAACAACTCAAATTGTCATAGCAATAATTTACTTTTAAATGACTACAATAAAAACGAAGTTTAAACCATTGATTAATATCACTCCAGACTTTTTTCGTGTGTTGTGAAAATTTTTACTTGTACTGCTCTTAAAAAAGAGTCAATGCAAACAAAAAGTTTTGCTCCACTCGAAACATTGCGTACATAACTAAACGTATTATACTCAGAACGGTGCATTAACTTCAAGAAAATGATTCTTTTTAAGCTAAAATAAGCTAAAACCATGAAAAAACTTTGAATTTTAGTATGCTCAATCTTATTTGTTGATATAATGTCAAACACTTATAAAACTATAATAAATCATTGATTCTAATTCCTTTAACTCGAATTATCAATGTTAGTAGAACGAAAAAAAAACAGTTAACAACCGAGTAAAAAAGCAAAAATGAAGAAAAAAAAGAGATAAAATAGAGAAAAAAAAAATTCAAATGGAATAAGAAGTCGA
The DNA here is from genome assembly GCA_003675995.1 of Dinothrombium tinctorium. NCBI lineage: Eukaryota > Metazoa > Arthropoda > Arachnida > Trombidiformes > Trombidiidae > Dinothrombium > Dinothrombium tinctorium. The sequence goes on from NCKU01002442.1 coordinate 1,653, forward strand.
AAAAATTGTTGACGATTTAATAAACGTCAAAAATATTGTGACTTTCATAATTAAATGTTCAAATCAAAAATTTTGCTTTTACTTTTTTACTTTCTAGTGAATATTAAAAAAAATAATTGCACTATTAGAAAGCAATGATTCTCTGACGCATTTTTTATCAATCCTAATTTCAAAAACATGATAAAGATTTTTAGACCTAGCAAAACATATTCTCCCCTGCAATAAGATTCCGTTTTTTCGATGTCACTTCTTACAACATATGTAAATATTGGAGCTTACAATTCATTAACGATCACAAGCATTTAATCTGGCCTTATCATTAAAAAAATCGCAAGAGCTAACTTGATGTAATAACAAATAGAATCTTCTCGAATTAAGAAATTTTTCCTCGACGTTTCATTATACGTCAAAAGGTAGGAGATTTACTAATCTTTAAAGATAACTTAAACGTGTTTAAAAAGAAGTTAAAGGCTGTTACATCATTTAAACTTTAATTTTCTAACTACTAAAAGTCGAACGAATGTATAAGCTCAAAAAATATATCACATGAGATGAAAAGAAATTAGCCGTTCAAAATGCCCGAAACTTATAATTTGTATTATTTTCTTCAAAACAATAATATAAAACCAAATGAAAGTACAATAGTTTAACTTTTGTGAAATAAAAATTTTAGTTTTGACAACTATTTTAACATAAGATGAATTCAAATCGATCATACTTTGAAAAAAAAAGTTGAATTATAAAAAAAAGAAAATATTTAATGAATTGCATTTTTAAATATTGATTGATTTGTTACGATTCAATGCTCTAAGGAGTTACGCCCTTTTATTTTTTAATCTTTTGATTGAATGAATGAAACTTTTATTTGTTGAAAAGTTAAAAATTTCATTAGTTTTTAAGTAAAAATTAACAACAAATGTGCTTCTCTAGATTTAAAATCTTTGCATTTTAAATTTTCTATTGAATTATTTTGCGAAATTTCAATAAATTAAATCGCGTTAATTCAAACATTACAAATTTTCATTGCATAAAAGTCCGCAGTATGTTAATTACTTTTCTGAACTTTTGAGGAAAAATAACTTCATGAACACATCTTATTAAGTAAAACAACTTCAATCAAATTAATTTACTATCTTATCAATAGAAATACATTTAAAAAAAAAATGCTTCTGAATGGCAGAGGTAGCAAATTAATTTGAACAAAACTGTAGATATTAATAGTATTTTAAACTAGTTTGATGGTAAGGAAAATTAATGACCAAATAAGATTCCAGTCTGATTGGTGTCAAAATGCAGAGAAGTTTTTCATTTCACTTAATTTATCGCTTTCTTTTGTGAAAGTTTTCGCATGAAAACCATTAATTTGTGATCAGAATAAGATAACAAAAATTTTGCTTCGTTTTGAATTCGAGTGTCGTCAATGAATTGCTGAAAACGAGCAATTTCAGTGTGATTAATAAATGGTAATAAAAGAGCGGAATTTTATGCGATTTAAAAATTAAATATTTATGCATTTAAGCTCATTTTTTGGTAGTTCAATATGAAAAATTAAGAATTGAACATAATAATTACATATGATAAGTTTTTTCTAATTTTTTTTAACTATTTCAAAAATGATTTTAAATTAAAGTTTTAAGTTTATAAAAAATAGAAAGCTGAGATTTAGCTACTTTTCGAACTTTTTCAGAATAATTTAAAAATCGATAATATTTCAACTAGTTTTGAAGAGCAGTGTAAAAGACTCAATTGAGTTAATACAAAAAGCGGAGATCGGTAGCATTAAATTTTTTCAAATTATCTCATCTTCCGCTTAAAAAGATAAATGTTTAAAAACTACAAAGTACTTAACTTATTCTTATATTAACTTTTCAAAAAATTTTGCTGAGTATGAAAAAAGTTGAAAGATTATCCTTTTTCTTTTACTTCTCTTAAAAATGTTTCTTATTTTGTTCGCATTACGAAATTTTGTTCAGTGCAAATCTTTTCTACTCCCGATAGTACATAACGGGCTTATGAAATATTGCCCAATCTTTTTGCCAATCATTTTGCTATTTAAAACTTCCATATCTGTCAATTGTTAATTTTTCGCATAAAAACGTTTCGTGCAATTAAAAATGAAAAAGTTGAATTTATAAATTTAAAATAAAAATAAGCTTTTATGTCATGAAATAGTTTCTTATGAAAGGAAATGTTATTCCGCTTTCTAGCAATGATATAAGTGCATTGAAAGCTTTTTTTTAAATTAAAAATTTATGACTTTATCGTTATTGAGACGTGAAATGTTTCGCGTTAAAAGAAAAAGTTCACGTAGACCAATGAATTTGGATCAATTTATTTCTATATCTTCTATCAACTGTGTGTAAAATAAATAAAAGTGAGACAAATCCATAAATAGGGTGGTTTCTAAGGAAATTAAGTAGACTTTTTAACACGTGTCTTAAGATTAAGCCGACATCTCGTCTCCAAAAGATTGCACAAAGAGCATTGAATTAAGCACTGAAACTCAATTGCAAAGCCCTTTCAATAGCAAACAATGAGAATTTATCGAAGACATCAAGCATTAGCTTTTTGAGAATAAGCGACTAAAATTCTGTGATTAGCCTCTTGATCAAAATCGATGCTCCCTCAAAGGTTGATAGCAAAATTCTATACCAATTACAACTTTTCAAACTTTAGTATTGAAATGAAAACTCAAACGTAATGTATTTCAGAAATTGCGTTCTAACATAGGGAGTGTTGACAAGAGAACAAAGTGGAGACGCAAATGAGATTAATAAAAGATTAATAGAATAAGGCGCATTTGGTAATCGCAGTTAAGTACCCTTGAATTCTGCTGTTTTTCTTAAGTGAGAATAAAAAGTAAATATTCTCGAGCAAAGTTTACTTTTACTTGTCACTTGTTGATCTTCGATCTTATCATAGCGTCTTTAAAGAGATTATTTTTTAAGGAAAATTCAAGCGAAATGTTTTTCCATTTTTCAAATGCTTCGATTTAATAAAATAGAAGTTCTTTTCAGAAGAATTCAGTTAAAAACAAATTATCACTAAACTTCGCTCTGCATTATGAAAATGCTTTCAGCGAAACCAAAGCGAATAGTTTTAATGAGATAATGTTAATCTTTCGTGAATTTAAACATTTGAATATACGATGTAGAGATAAGAGCGAGGATTATAGAAATGAAATCAAAGGAAAATATTTCGTAAAATTCAAACTTGTACACTGTGTAAAACAACGATGAAATAAGTAAATCACCATTGTCAGAAATGTAAATACTATCAGTTTCATTATCACATCGACAGTTAAACTGAACGTATATGTATATATCTAATACAAGAAGCAAATTGAGAATTAAAATTTTACTCACTTACAATCAAGCGATATCATATTCTTCACTCGTGGCTTAATGAGATCAATGGACTATGATCAAGGAAATATTTTCTTTTCTTTGATTATCGTGTACAGCTTCTTCCAGAATGTTTTGCTATCTTATCCATATAAAACCGGTATATTCAATGTAAATTATCGCCAAACATTGAAGCGGGTGCTGTATTTGTCTCCTCCTTTAATGGGAAGAAAGACTCTCAGAGCTGTTCCAATCAAGAACACACAGAGTTCACGATGAATATTATAGTCAACACTTCATTTTAAATTCAGCAATCGAACGAAAATAGAAGTTTTGTTAACAATTTTCTTTTAACTGCGTCGATTTCGTTTACAGACGCAATTGAGTTCACTTGTGTTTTTCGAATTGCCAGTTTAAACAAGTTTGTGAATTAAAAGCGGTGTAAAAATCGCTTTTTAATATTCGCTATGGATGTGATAGTTGATTCTCAACCACGCAATGGGTCTCACCATTCATCGCATCATTCATCTCATAGAAGACGACAAAGTTCACAAAATTTTATTCATGAAAGCTTTAGCTCTAGTCTCGATTTCCCTGCTCATATTTCGTGGCAAACACTTTCGACGAGCGTAAATGACCAATTAAGACATGGTTCAGTGAAAATAAATCGAAGGTAAGAGTATCGAGTTGTAAAAAAGTGATTTGAATTCCAATGAATTATTGAAAACGTTTCAGTAATTGTTTGGAATGGGCGAGTCCTATAACAGAAGAAAATGAAAAGGTCCCTTTATTAGACAAAAAAGCTTCTCGTTTTACTAATGGTAGGCTTGAAGAGGAAAAAGGAAGTAATGATGCTGTAACAGGAGGTTTGTTTTTCTTTAACAAAAATTTACAAAATTTATTGTCAACGACTTCTTTCATATCTTTTACATGCGTCAGTATTCAAGTCCATATCAGTGTTTTCACTCGAACTTTCTCCGCTTAAATCACTAGAATTTTCTGTGTCTGAGTCGTAATCATCGCTGTCCAATTCAGCACTACTATTACTAGAGCTATTACTACTCTCATTAGAATCAGTTGATGTAAATGAAGAGGAATCTTCCTCGTCAACTTTATTTCTATCATTCTTTTGGCTGATATGTATGTTGCTCAAACGACAAACAGCCTCGTCTTTGTCCGCATTATTTTTCTCTTCCAATGCTAAAAGCGAAGCCTTTTCCAACAAAGTTAAATCCAAATTGAGGCACTCTTTGGTTACTTCAACCCTTTTTAAAGCTGCTGCAAGCGATTCAAAAGTTGCTGCTTTTACGGCCTGAAGCCAAACACAATAATCAGTTATATAAAGATCGTTAAATATATATCTTGAATCACCACTTTCATTTAAAATTTTATGAATATGTAAAAAACATTTCAAAACAACACGTTTTCCTCTATCAATTATAGTTGCAACATCATTCAATACTTTAATAGATAAATCCCAATTCCTGTAAAGCGGATAGCAAAGTGATCGGCGGAGTGAAGCAATTACTGCATCTTTTAACGAATCGTGTATTTCAAACCAAGACAACGTTGAACTTAGTTTTGTAATGGTCCATCCCGATTCAACGTTAAATTCTTCTTCTGTTACTCTAGTTTCGAACGCGAATGCGAACAATATATCAACCAAGCCGAGAAGCAAATGATATTTCGTATTTCTATCTATCATAAATTGTTTTTTTGGCAAATTTTTTAATCTAAAAACTTCGTCTTCTGTAAATTCATCATTACATTTTTCTTTCTCCCAAAAAGGTCTGAAACTAATAAGATTAAGAATGAGTTCTTGTTGTTCATACAAGTCGGCGAGATAATGATCATCACTGAATTGAGCCGTTTCGGTCGCAATTCGTTCTGCGCGCCTTTCTAGAATAGTCTTTTTTTCAGGATCTCGTATATCGACTAAAGAATGTAATTCTTCACCAAACCTCGCAAATACACCCGTATAGTTGTTTGCAAATCCGTATTTCTCACCATTAAGCGAGAGCTGATCACTTTCTGTCCACTGTTTTTGCTCGAAATGCCAATCGTACTCTTCCTCATCGCATTCGCAATCATTCTTTTCGCAAGAATCGCTAACTTCAACTTTGGGCGCTAAAAAAGTTTTCATTTTCATATCATCAGAGACGGTCAAAAGTTTCGTTATCATATCCAAATCTTCGAAATGTTCGCCCTCATTAAGTTTCGGTAGTTTAACGCAAAAAGTATTACTGTCCGCATCCCAAGTGACGGTTTCGTTGCCGTTTTGCACCACGTTTGCAGGCAGAGAGAGGCTGTAAAAAAAGAGAGAAGCGCGATAAGAGTGAAACAACGTGCGAGAGCACAAACCGCAAGAAGTAAGGCTTTGAAAAGAAGCGAAATTGCTTTTCGAAAAAGTCGATTTCAGTGTCGCCAATTTTGGCGAACGGCGCTTTAATGTGAACGTAGAGGAAGCCGAAATCCTGTGCGACGCTGAATGCAGGCGTAATCATATTTGAAAGCGGAATTTAACGAACGCTCAAAACGCAGGGATCAGTTGGAAAGTGGCCGCATTTCTTCTGGTGAATTGTGCGCTCGGCGCCGGCGTCCTCAACTACCCATCGGCTTACGACAAGATCGGCGGCGTCGCCATCGCCACCGGCGCGCAACTCGTGAGTGCTCAAAGTTTTGCAAACTTTTCAAAATTTTAAACTTTCGCCCGTTTTGAAAGAAACTCACTCTTCTTTTTACTTATGCAGTTTTTAATGATTATTTTGGTCTCAACAATGATAATTCTCGTTTATGCTTCAAACTACAACAAAGACAACACTTATCACGACGTTCTAATGTCAATGTGTGGCAAACGGGCGCAGCAATTAGCCGCTTCGTCCATTATGTTAACCTGTTACGGTGTTTGCGTTGCTTTTTTGATCATAATCGGAGATCAATTTGATAGAAGTGAGTGTTTCGCTCCTCTCGAAGTCGATCGATTCAAACTCATGCAATAATTGCACTCAAATTGAACTTAAAACTTCTCATGAGCTCAGTTCATTAAATATTTTTATTTTCGTTTCTTTAGTTGACAGAATGTGTTTTTGTTTTCAGTTGCAATCACATTGTTCGACCAATGTCACTGGTTTATCGATCGACGTTTTACCATTGCGATAACAGCAATTGTTTTGATACTTCCGATGTGCTATTTTCAGCGACTTGATTTTCTGAGATATGCAGGGTAATTATTGCTATAATTATTTATAAATAAGATATTTCCATAAGCAATCAAACCATATAGACCAAAATCTTTTCAATTAATTTCACTCTATATAGGTAAATACCCTGAATGAAAAAAAACATATTTTGTAACATTTTAAAAAGCAATTAAAACTATATTAACCATTGCAATTATTTAAGTCACACTTATTGGGGAATCTAAAAAGAGGTTATCAAAATCTAATCCTTTATTAAGGAATAATTATGGTTTGCATTAGATTCTTTCTAATTTTGCATAAAGCTCAATATTATAATACTTTACATTTATACAGACGCATTTTTCTCTTGAACTTATATTTATACAATACATCATTCCTTTATAGCTGTCAGAAAAAAAAATAATAAAAATAAAAATGCATGAAAACGAAAGAGGATTTGTGTTTTAATAAAGATTTTCTCTTTAGCGTACTCGGAGTATTCGCTATGCTCTACGTTGTATTTATTAACGTATACGAATACATTAAATTACGACCTGAAAATGTTGTTGTGAGGACAAGGTAAGTAATTCGTTGTTTCTGAATAATTAATTTATATCCATTTCTTAGCCCAGAAAAACCGATCACTTTTTTTGCAATTATACCTGTTTTTACATTTGCTTATCAGGTATTTTGTGCATTTCACTTAAATAAAATTAATCTCTAATTTAACAGTGCCACGAGATCGTTATTCCGGTGTATTCTTGTATGGCAGACAGAACCATAAAAAGTTTTTGCAAATCAACTGCACTTGCATTAAGTTTATTGTTCGCTCTATATTGCATGGCTGGAACAACAGGGTATTTAACGTTCGGAGTAAAAATTGCGCCTGACATAATGCAATCGTATGATTCAAATGATCCTGTTGTTTTGGTCGGCGTTGTTGCTTTAATTGTAAAGATGATCACCACATATCCATCGATGATATTTTGCGGCCGGTTAGAATAAATAATTTTTTGTCTTGTTTTAACAATTCTTACTTGTAAAAGTGGTGCTTTGGATGGTCTCTACGCTGAATTTGCTCGATTATCAGCAGAACAATTCATAACTGGTGAGAAAAAGCGTCGCATTATCATAACGACCGTTTGGTTTACGACAACGCTTGTATTGGCGATACTTACACCCAATATTGGTGTCGTTATTGAATTTTTAGGCTCATTGGCATCGGCGAATGTTTTCGTATTTCCGAGTCTTTGTCTGATTGCAATCGCTAGAAGAGAGCAAAAACTTAAACGTTGGATAAAAAATGCGTTCATCACAATAGCAATTATCCTTATAATGGCTGGTGCACTTACTTTCTGTATCGTTCTGTATCAGATATATTTTGAGTTGAAGGCAAATGCAGAGCCCACTCATAGCGTTTTATGCTAAATTTTTACTTAACGATATCTTTTGTCAATTTTCTTTTAAATGATCACTTGTAATTAAGTTTTCATATTTTTTTTTTATGGTTTAAAACGACGTTATATGTATAGTGTTTATAGAGAATAAAAACATTTTAGAATGTGTTTACAATTGTTTTCTTTTGTGAATGATAAAATTTAGCTGCAGTTGTCATATTCTGGAATTTGATTTGTTTAGTTAACCAAAATTTACTTAAAAACTTAATCATAGTATTTCAAATATTCGAATTTGCAGAGATTGAATAAAACTTGTGAAGAAATTGTTTCATAAATTAATTTAAGAAAATATTTGTCCAGAGAAAATATCTCGTTGAGTGAGGAATGTTTTGGACAAAGAAAAATTTTTTTTAGGCGGCGAAAAATCTTCACAATTCTCAAAATTTTGTAGAGACCGATCATATAAACAAAACGCTTTTCGGTCTCTACAAAAATTTACTGTTTACTATTTCCACTCTGCTCTCGACTGTCTTTAATTGCCCAACTCTAACTGCTATAACACTAACAACGCGTTCGAAAATTCGCACCATATGTGTAGCTACACGAAACTGGTCATTTTCAAAAGAGAAGTGGACCTGACGAGGCCAAACAGATAGTGGGCGAAACGTTGTCAAAGTTTTAAGCTGCAACGGTGCCATTGGGAAAGTAAAAACTTAAATAATTTCAATTCTCAAAATTTTCTTTACCTTTAAGCAAAAAAATTTAAATATACACTCTGCTTATTTAAAAATAAAATATTAAAGCATAAAGCAGAGAGAACCGCTTCAAGTTTAATTAAAGTGCAGAAATGATATTACAGATGTGAATATTTATTCTTGGCATTTGAATTCATAAGGAGGTAAAGAAACGAATGATTATTGAGCACACATTTCCTTTCCCATACTTATAATTTTTCTTAGAAAATGAGCGATGAAATGTTTGCTCAGAAATTTTTGAAACGGAAAAAAAGAGAAATGAATTTACAGTCGAGTTTATTTTCAATTTTATGGCGCTTATCTGAAAGCAAATAGTAGAGATACGATTGCGGTGAAGCGAAACGAAAAATATTGTTTAGTGTAAATTGATAACGAGTACCAAACAAAATGAACGAGAAAAGTGAAGATTTGAAAAGTTAGACGAAAACGCCATAATGGAGCGTTCGATGATTGCTATTATTTGCATTGTAACTATTTTCTACTGTTTATTCGGTAATTATTCGAAAACAGGGGAGCTAAATGCCTTTAAGTTGTGGACCTTAACTCTCTTCTAAGGTTTTTTTCGATTAAAACACTTAATTAAAATGCAATGCGTGTAGCGGCTATCGTTTGCAAAGCTTTGCTTTATTTTGTCTTACTAAAGTTTACTGCAAATGCTGCTTTCATCAAACTTCTCACGTCACCGATCATCGCATTATTTAATTAAAATTTTATTTTAAGTGTATCTCTCGTATCGTGCATTTGGTGAGAATGAAGACGATTGGAGTTTCGTCGCACATCATTATAAAGGCAATTTAACATTTGCTAACAGAACTTTGATCGAAGAGAAGAAAACAACGAGCAAAGTGCAGTTTGATAATGTACACTGTGATCCTAAAGATGAAAAGTGTAATGCCTACTGTATCGAATATTGTAAAGAAGAAAAAAGTGAAGAAAAACTGAATAACGAAATTATCAAATGCAAATGTTAATGTGAGCGAAAAAATCTATGCATTTGGAAAGCATTTTTATGTGAAATTTCTACGCATGAGGTCCGGTATTCAAGTATTTTTTATTAGTTAAACTATTTTTAAAAATTCAGAGAACTACCTTCTTTTTAAACTTACTCAAATTTATGTTTTTATTCGAAAGAACGCTTAAAATTGTTTCATTAATCATGAAAGTTTCTTTGCGCAAAACTTTGTTCTTTTTCATTGAATTTCAATAAAAGAATAGTTTCATTAATAAATAACTTCCGAAATTTGAGAAAAATCTCACATATTCATAATAAATGTTTTGTTCAACTTATTATTGGAATAAAAATCTTTTTGTATCTTTAATGGTTTTTCTCGTCTTTAAGAATAGCAAACAAAAAGTACATAATTTTGCTATTTAAAAGGCTGTAAGGTGCGCCATTTATCATTCTTCTTTTGATAAGTTTTAATTTAATACAAGCATTAAAGCTGGAAATGTGAGCATAAAAGCTTAAATAGTTACGAACTTTGAAGTGAAAAATTCTTTTAAATCTATTTACACGTATATTAAAAAAATTTGCTTAGATGAAACGTTAACTTTGTATATATAATTTTCTCGGGGTTTTAATGTCTATTTTTTTTATAAAATAGAATATTTAAATACAGCCACAGCTGAATGTGACTAAAATTATTATGAATGTGAGAGAAATTCACTGGATCTCTATTAGATTATAAATATGTATTAACATTGCCATTTGAACAGTGATAACAAATTCTATTTTCAATTGAATCCAAAAAATTTTCGTTTTTTCAAATAATTCTCATGATAATATTATTCATTGAGAATCTCATTTGTTCAAATAAACTCTGAAATTATTTTAATTGATTCTTAAATAATTGAAAATTACCAAATTTCATTAATTTTTCAAGTGAAATTTGAAATATCAAAAAATTATAGAAACGCCTTACCTCTAACCATTTTATTTTGCTTTCTAATGTATAAAACGATTTCTTATAAAAATGTGGTGCAGATGAGAGTGGTTGCCAATTTTCAGTGATAAACTTGAGTAAAGCACGTTCACAGGCTTACACGCGGTGTGACTACGGCAGATTACTTCTATGCTGTTGAACATATCCTTTATTAAATGTAAACTCATGTTCAATCTCTCACTTAATCGCTTTGTAATGAACTATTTTTAGCGAGTTTCACGAAGTGAAATACGCTATCAATTTCGTAACTATAACTTTTTCCATTTCGACTGCGCTAGCAACTTTCTTTCGAAATTTGAAGTTCATTTTGTTTAATAAATCGACCAAAAGGCATAAACTTGACTTTTTATATGAAATAGTCGCCGATGGCACCCAAAAGCCTCTATTTAGTATACCGATCAGGGTCTTTTCTGATATTTTCTTCCTGCATTTTATTAACAGTCATGTGAAAGAGTTTAGTTTAAACAACGAAGCGTACATACATATTAATATTTAAAAAATCGTTAAAACTTTTGCTGTATATATGCATGAAAAATATAAAACAAATTCGTGCGCTCCTTGATTCACGAAACATCTACAAATGCTTTTTAGTAATATAATTTTAAGTAATTTTAATTAATCTAAATTTAAAATAAAAAACTTTTGTCGTATTATATGGAAAAATTCATTTTAATTAACAAAACTAATATTTTTGCATTATTACAAAATGGTTTCATTAATTTAGATGAAAATCGTATGTTTTTCGATTTAAAACTACAATTTTGCCAAACTTAAGTAGCTTATTTGAGATTAAAAAAAATATTTAATCTAGTTTTTACGATAAACAAGATGAAATGGTGTATCTTATTCAAGGTACAATAATGAGCAATGTAAACTTCACTATTGAATTTCATAGATATAAACTGAAATCCCAAATGGGTTTTTCATGCACAAGCTTTCTCATCTATTGTGAAACTTAAGCATTCGCTGCACTTGAAGTGTCACTGCTAAATTAAAAGGCTTAAGATAATTAAAATCATAATTAAAACTGTAAATCACATTTTATGTTCATTCACATCTCTTTTAGGAGAAAATTATAAAACAAGAATTTTTTAATTTATTTTTCAATGCTTTGGATGAGCAGCTTAATTGACTTTCGAGTGATTTGTTTTATAAGAATTTTTTCATAGTACCGTTCATGACAGAATGTATTTCTATCTTATCCAATCAAAACCCCCTAAGTTCAATGAAAATAATCGCAAAACATTCTATCGCTGACTTTATATGTGCTTATAATATGTGTTTTTGTTAATCAATGGGAATCTCAACATAACTACTTATTAACGCGTTCAATAGTAAAGATTTACAAAATACTATTTTCGGTATAAGTATAAGGCTTTATATATACATTTTAACGATGATAAAGTGCATTCGTGATTAGCTAATTATAAAATAATTGTTGGAGATTTCACCTCTTATTTCCGATTTATATTTCAATCGGAAATTAGAGGTGAAATCTAATTTTCGTTTTCATCATTTGTATAAATCTGTCAAATAATTTCTTATTACTCCATTTAACTAAATAAACTACATTTTTGCCGTTCACTTTTCTATGCTCATTTGGCACTGTAATTTGAAGTGGTATGATGAATGAAAGCGCAAACTTGGGTGAAGAAATAAAGTAAGCTGAGCGAATTTTGTAGTTGTCGCAAAAGCAGAAAGAGGAAATAACAATAGATGAGTTTATTTAATTTGTCTTACTTTTATTACTTGTACAAACAAATAGAAAAAATTAATTTTTTTTTCACTTGCTGCACAGATTTTTTGCTAATTTGGCAGCGTTAAGCAAAGAAAACAGACAATCGGGCTTAACTTTTGTTACATTTTGAAAAAAGTTTGCAGCAAAGTTTTTTTACTCTATTTGTATTTGGTAAGCGCAGGAGTTCAATTTTGATCTCATTTGTGCAGTTTTGCAACAATAGAGAAATTTGTGAACAAAATCATTATTTTGAGAATGAATTAAATTAGTAAACGAGAATGAAGAAGAATAGACGATGAACATTCTTTTTATTTTCGCTTTCATATCTTTTGTTCTCGAATAAAACAATAGTTTACTTCATCTGAAAACGATATAACAGAAAGACGACAGTGATTCTCTTTACATTTTAATTACAATTGATAATCACAAAACGCAGATGACGTCTCCACTAATTTATTGCATTCGTAAATGGTTAAATTATCAATGTTTTCGACCACTGGCGATGTTTGTGTCGATGTATTTCGCTTCTCTCCGTTGTTCAACGCACGAACCGATAACCGTTGCCTCTCTTTGCCTAAACATGAGAAAGAAAGAAAAGAAGAACATTAGATTTAATTTGAAACCTCTGCAAAAGAAAGAAATGAACATCGAAAAGTGCTTTCGATTACTGCGATTCTATTCACGATTTTTATCATTGAAAATTCTACACAAAAAGCGCATACAATTGAAAATCTAAATCAAACAATTGCAAAAGATCTACGATCGCAATCTGCTTTTGTAAAAGTTTCACACTTCTTTTTTTTACAACTGTAAAGCAATTGAAATGATTTCTTTTCAAGCTCAGATTTTAAGGGATAAAAACTTTTTGAAAAAGTTTCGATTCATTCGCGGAGTGAATAAATTTACATTTTGAATTTTTAATTTATAATAATTATAGCGCATAATAAATCCTTTGCTCTAAAAGATATTTATTTTTCGAGATTAATAGCTTTAAGAGCAAGTGTTTTAAACGAGGAAAGTTTTTTTTTGTTCCATATTTCGATATCAAAGAAAACTTCATCCATTTCTATCGTTAAGCGTAATGCGCTCAAATGAACGAAGTTCACTTTTTTCAATATACAAAAATTTTTTGTGAAAGACATATTTTTCAATTTTATCATTATAATAATGCAGTGTGTGCAATACAAAAATAAAGCATTGCACAAACGAAATAAAGCTTATCGTTTATAGTTTGAAGCTGAGAGCGAAATATTTTGCAATCTGCTGTTTTGTGTGGAAAAAATGAAAAATTGAATCGCTTTTTAGCGTGAACTAAAGTTCTCATTCTTCGCAATTCGATAGATAGAAAATCATTTCATTTTTCGTCATTTACAGTTTCTAGATTTGTGAACAACTATTTTTTTTCTTTATAAACGCAAAAGAGGAGAACGAAGCGAGAAAAGCACTTTGAGAAAATTTGTTTGCGAAAAGCTTTTTGAATTTACTTTAAAATTCTGAGCCTATTTTCACTGCTTATCGATACGCGCATCACTTTCATTCAGCGTGATTTCAACCAAAATGGAAAATGCAGCTTTCGCTTTTTTTTTACTCGAACCCTCTTTTCTTTATCATTTTATATATTTTTCTCTCACTTAGTTTACTTCAACAACCGAAAGAGTTCATAAATTTTGGTTGAGCAAGAAAAAAAAACGTAAATGTTCGAGAAAATCCGAAAAATTCGAAAATTTTGTGAGTACTTCGAGACAAAAAATAAAATGTAACTTGAAAACCGAAATTTTTTAACACTTTTGGTTTTACCAGCTTCTTTATTTTCTTTAAATCAATTTGATTTGTTGATTTTGATTACTCTCTGAGCTCGATTTAGTTGGATTTAAATAGTAAATTTAATTGTAACTCGAATCATATTTCCAGTGAATAGAAAGGTTAAACTATTTGTCGAAGGAAATACTTGCCACAATCGATTTTAAAAACTGATTTTTATATAATTACAAAAAAATTTAATAATAGAAATAAGTCAGCCAAAATTCAAAAGAAAACTCGCACAAAAATTATGCTTGCAACAAAGATGCTCTCTCTTATATGAAAGTACTGAAATTGTATTGTGAAGTATTGAAAAGATTTTAATCGAACATACAAAATGAATAAACAAATCTAAATAAATTGTAAAATAAGATCAATCATTAGAAGGCATTGGCAATACATTTTCATCAAGATGTAAAAGATTTGATTGCTGTAAATTGCCATTCTAGCTGGAAACACTAACTTAATTAAAAAGAAATATAACAAAAGTTGAATGCTACTTTTGTTCGCGAATAGTAGATTTACGTATTACTATATGATACGCAGATTAATGTGGTCACTTAATGATTTTTTCAAAAAGTACTACCATAAGATATAAAAGATAAAGTGAAATGGTGATTAATGGCACTTTTACGCTTGACATTAATCAGTGAATGCTGAAAATGAATGGATTAACGCTTTTAAGAGAATGAAAAATCGCGAACTAATGCTGAAGAAAGTAAATTAGCATACATTCGACTGATTCACGAAACTATTCGCTGTTGAGAATAATGATTTTCGCATTTGCAGCGGCCTAAATACTCTAGATTGCGTGAAAATTATTTATAGTATTTTAATTTATTAATCATCTCACAGCCATCATCTCTTTAGAGTATATTTGCTTACATCTTAAATGCATTAAGAATATTAGAAACTAAATGAGAGTTAAAAGTTAAGTCTCAAAAAAGAATTTTTAACTAAAAGATTAAATTTTTGAAATGTTTAAATAAAATTAATTTTAGACACAATTTAATCTACTTTCTGAAAATTCATTATTAAAACTCATTCATTTGTAAAAGCTGTACGAATGAAATTTGCACAAAAGTTTGTTTCTTAATATTTTTCGTTACCAGTCTATTCGAAGAAGCTCAAATTTTTTCAAATGAACTATTAATTACTTTCGAATCATAAGATTATTTGCTTTACGAAAAAAATCAATCAAATTAAACTTTGGTGAGCGGGTACAATTACTTGGTCTTGATTCACTTGAATTGAGAAGAAATTTAAAGTTTTTTCAAATTATTTTTAACAATCACCACTCAAGTAATCAACTTTATTCTAAATGGAGAAACTTTTACATTATTCAGCAAACAAATCGCAATGGAATACTTATTAACATCAGACGTACAAAAATCCACTTTTGGGATAAATCTCCGTTTTTATTTTATGCAAAAAATTTAATGCATTAGATAAAAAAAATCGTTAATGCATCTGAAATTTAATGAGCAAAGTCGAAAATAAAGATTTATATTCGATGATGTTTTTATCTATTGTTTTAGGATCATTAAATTCTGATTTACCGATAAAAGCGCACGATTTTACAATATTTTCTGTTTAGAATTTTTAAATCGTTTGAAATAAAAAAAGAAAAGATGTTTGGTTCTTTGCAAAACCATTGGGATTATAAAATTTTTGTTTAAGCAAAAAGCAGTAAAAACATATTTTTTAAGAAAACCATCGTAAAAAGGTACTTATATGAATGCTATTTAAACATGAATATAAATCATTTATATTGCATTCGATTCATTTCCACTCAAAGTTTTAAGTTTTTTTCTTTCAAAAAGCTTGTGAGATATAAAAAAATAATGAAAGCGTAAATTGTTCAAATATCAATGCGTTAGAGCTAAACATAAAGATTTTTGTCATTTTTTTTTTCTTGCATTTCTTCGAAGTTTTAAACTTAAGTAAAAAATCAGAATATGAATATCGCTCAACATTGTGTTGTATTATTTTAAATTCTGTTTTTCTAGAGTACCCTATATGTGGTATTTTTAAATCATTCGAATTCAAAAATCCAAACAAAATTTTAACTTTTGTTCTCTATATCACTTAACACTTGATTTTAGTGATTAAGAAAAAGATTAGAGCGAGTTTAATTGATTAAAACTTACTTTCGCGCGGCGTGTGCATAAAAATTTTTATGAAATACATTTTTATTTAGCTTTAATTGAATTCTTTTATTACAAAAGGGTACGTCTACTAATGTGTATTTGTATTGATGGGTAAACCTTTTTTGTAATAAAAATTTTCACTTTTAAATTCAATTTTGCGATTAATTTTGAGAATAGTAATAAAGCAGTGAAATCCTAGAAGCCGATGGAAAAAAATCTCTGTGATAATTAGTGTGCAAGGAACAAACAAAATTTCTTTATGCTTAATGATCTCTTACGCATGCACATAATTTTTCTTTTAAGAAACATTAGGAAATGTAAGAAAAACTTCATAAGACTCAGCAAAATACTACTAAGTCCACATTAACGCTGTAGTTAACGGATAAAAGCTTCCTTACATCAAAAGGCTGTGATTAGTGTACGAGCGGAACTGAACAAAATCCTCATAAGTTGACTTTAGCCGAAATGATGTTTTCTGAGCAAAAACGTGACTTCTTAAACTTCCTATGTCTCTTTCCTAAAGCTCTATTCTTGATTCTCCACTTTTTGCTTACCACAACATATTTTTTGGGTGTTGTGAACTCTCTGAGAATGACAAAAATTTTTTCAAATGCGAAAACAATTTTTTATTAAAAATTTTTGCACAAAGTTTCCTCATTAGTTTTTTAATTATTTTTGAAATGTGAACCTACATTTCTAAAGTTACCTTTCGAAATATTACGTAAAAAATTTTGTTTTATAAAAATTGGCGAAACTCATTATGTTTTAAATTATTTTTTAATAAGAATTTGAATCTACACCCAGTTGAAACATACTACATTGCTGAAGTATAATAATTGAGAATTTGACAAAAATTATAATCTAACAATTGTGAATTGTTTTTAAAAATGATGTTTTTATATTTCATCTTTCATTTTTATTGATATTATATTTAGAAATGAAATATAATTAAATCATATTTTAAATGTTCAGTTTGAGAACGCAATGCTTGGGACAATAAATATTTAAATACAAAAAAAATTGGGGCAATAATTGTAAATGACTGATCATTTGAGTTAATGTGAATTTCTTTTTAAAAAAGTGCTTAAACATTTGATGAAAGTTTCATTCTTACGTTAATATAAGCAAATATGGGTCCGAATGCATAAATTTCAATA
>NCKU01002443.1:0-19114 GCA_003675995.1 Dinothrombium tinctorium
TATTGAAATTTATGCATTCGGACCCATATTTGCTTATATTAACGTAAGAATGAAACTTTCATCAAATGTTTAAGCACTTTTTTAAAAAGAAATTCACATTAACTCAAATGATCAGTCATTTACAATTATTGCCCCAATTTTTTTTGTATTTAAATATTTATTGTCCCAAGCATTGCGTTCTCAAACTGAACATTTAAAATATGATTTAATTATATTTCATTTCTAAATATAATATCAATAAAAATGAAAGATGAAATATAAAAACATCATTTTTAAAAACAATTCACAATTGTTAGATTATAATTTTTGTCAAATTCTCAATTATTATACTTCAGCAATGTAGTATGTTTCAAYTGGGTGTAGATTCAAATTCTTATTAAAAAATAATTTAAAACATAATGAGTTTCGCCAATTTTTATAAAACAAAATTTTTTACGTAATATTTCGAAAGGTAACTTTAGAAATGTAGGTTCACAATTCAAAAATAATTAAAAAACTAATGAGGAAACTGTGCAAAAATTTTTAATAAAAAAATTGTTTTCGCATTTGAAAAAATTTTTGTCATTCTCAGAGAGTTCACAACACCCAAAAAATATGTTGTGGTAAGCAAAAAGTGGAGAATCAAGAATAGAGCTTTAGGAAAGAGACATAGGAAGTTTAAGAAGTCACGTTTTTGCTCAGAAAACATCATTTCGGCTAAAGTCAACTTATGAGGATTTTGTTCAGTTCCGCTCGTACACTAATCACAGCCTTTTGATGTAAGGAAGCTTTTATCCGTTAACTACAGCGTTAATGTGGACTTAGTAGTATTTTGCTGAGTCTTATGAAGTTTTTCTTACATTTCCTAATGTTTCTTAAAAGAAAAATTATGTGCATGCGTAAGAGATCATTAAGCATAAAGAAATTTTGTTTGTTCCTTGCACACTAATTATCACAGAGATTTTTTTCCATCGGCTTCTAGGATTTCACTGCTTTATTACTATTCTCAAAATTAATCGCAAAATTGAATTTAAAAGTGAAAATTTTTATTACAAAAAAGGTTTACCCATCAATACAAATACACATTAGTAGACGTACCCTTTTGTAATAAAAGAATTCAATTAAAGCTAAATAAAAATGTATTTCATAAAAATTTTTATGCACACGCCGCGCGAAAGTAAGTTTTAATCAATTAAACTCGCTCTAATCTTTTTCTTAATCACTAAAATCAAGTGTTAAGTGATATAGAGAACAAAAGTTAAAATTTTGTTTGGATTTTTGAATTCGAATGATTTAAAAATACCACATATAGGGTACTCTAGAAAAACAGAATTTAAAATAATACAACACAATGTTGAGCGATATTCATATTCTGATTTTTTACTTAAGTTTAAAACTTCGAAGAAATGCAAGAAAAAAAAAATGACAAAAATCTTTATGTTTAGCTCTAACGCATTGATATTTGAACAATTTACGCTTTCATTATTTTTTTATATCTCACAAGCTTTTTGAAAGAAAAAAACTTAAAACTTTGAGTGGAAATGAATCGAATGCAATATAAATGATTTATATTCATGTTTAAATAGCATTCATATAAGTACCTTTTTACGATGGTTTTCTTAAAAAATATGTTTTTACTGCTTTTTGCTTAAACAAAAATTTTATAATCCCAATGGTTTTGCAAAGAACCAAACATCTTTTCTTTTTTTATTTCAAACGATTTAAAAATTCTAAACAGAAAATATTGTAAAATCGTGCGCTTTTATCGGTAAATCAGAATTTAATGATCCTAAAACAATAGATAAAAACATCATCGAATATAAATCTTTATTTTCGACTTTGCTCATTAAATTTCAGATGCATTAACGATTTTTTTTATCTAATGCATTAAATTTTTTGCATAAAATAAAAACGGAGATTTATCCCAAAAGTGGATTTTTGTACGTCTGATGTTAATAAGTATTCCATTGCGATTTGTTTGCTGAATAATGTAAAAGTTTCTCCATTTAGAATAAAGTTGATTACTTGAGTGGTGATTGTTAAAAATAATTTGAAAAAACTTTAAATTTCTTCTCAATTCAAGTGAATCAAGACCAAGTAATTGTACCCGCTCACCAAAGTTTAATTTGATTGATTTTTTTCGTAAAGCAAATAATCTTATGATTCGAAAGTAATTAATAGTTCATTTGAAAAAATTTGAGCTTCTTCGAATAGACTGGTAACGAAAAATATTAAGAAACAAACTTTTGTGCAAATTTCATTCGTACAGCTTTTACAAATGAATGAGTTTTAATAATGAATTTTCAGAAAGTAGATTAAATTGTGTCTAAAATTAATTTTATTTAAACATTTCAAAAATTTAATCTTTTAGTTAAAAATTCTTTTTTGAGACTTAACTTTTAACTCTCATTTAGTTTCTAATATTCTTAATGCATTTAAGATGTAAGCAAATATACTCTAAAGAGATGATGGCTGTGAGATGATTAATAAATTAAAATACTATAAATAATTTTCACGCAATCTAGAGTATTTAGGCCGCTGCAAATGCGAAAATCATTATTCTCAACAGCGAATAGTTTCGTGAATCAGTCGAATGTATGCTAATTTACTTTCTTCAGCATTAGTTCGCGATTTTTCATTCTCTTAAAAGCGTTAATCCATTCATTTTCAGCATTCACTGATTAATGTCAAGCGTAAAAGTGCCATTAATCACCATTTCACTTTATCTTTTATATCTTATGGTAGTACTTTTTGAAAAAATCATTAAGTGACCACATTAATCTGCGTATCATATAGTAATACGTAAATCTACTATTCGCGAACAAAAGTAGCATTCAACTTTTGTTATATTTCTTTTTAATTAAGTTAGTGTTTCCAGCTAGAATGGCAATTTACAGCAATCAAATCTTTTACATCTTGATGAAAATGTATTGCCAATGCCTTCTAATGATTGATCTTATTTTACAATTTATTTAGATTTGTTTATTCATTTTGTATGTTCGATTAAAATCTTTTCAATACTTCACAATACAATTTCAGTACTTTCATATAAGAGAGAGCATCTTTGTTGCAAGCATAATTTTTGTGCGAGTTTTCTTTTGAATTTTGGCTGACTTATTTCTATTATTAAATTTTTTTGTAATTATATAAAAATCAGTTTTTAAAATCGATTGTGGCAAGTATTTCCTTCGACAAATAGTTTAACCTTTCTATTCACTGGAAATATGATTCGAGTTACAATTAAATTTACTATTTAAATCCAACTAAATCGAGCTCAGAGAGTAATCAAAATCAACAAATCAAATTGATTTAAAGAAAATAAAGAAGCTGGTAAAACCAAAAGTGTTAAAAAATTTCGGTTTTCAAGTTACATTTTATTTTTTGTCTCGAAGTACTCACAAAATTTTCGAATTTTTCGGATTTTCTCGAACATTTACGTTTTTTTTTCTTGCTCAACCAAAATTTATGAACTCTTTCGGTTGTTGAAGTAAACTAAGTGAGAGAAAAATATATAAAATGATAAAGAAAAGAGGGTTCGAGTAAAAAAAAAGCGAAAGCTGCATTTTCCATTTTGGTTGAAATCACGCTGAATGAAAGTGATGCGCGTATCGATAAGCAGTGAAAATAGGCTCAGAATTTTAAAGTAAATTCAAAAAGCTTTTCGCAAACAAATTTTCTCAAAGTGCTTTTCTCGCTTCGTTCTCCTCTTTTGCGTTTATAAAGAAAAAAAATAGTTGTTCACAAATCTAGAAACTGTAAATGACGAAAAATGAAATGATTTTCTATCTATCGAATTGCGAAGAATGAGAACTTTAGTTCACGCTAAAAAGCGATTCAATTTTTCATTTTTTCCACACAAAACAGCAGATTGCAAAATATTTCGCTCTCAGCTTCAAACTATAAACGATAAGCTTTATTTCGTTTGTGCAATGCTTTATTTTTGTATTGCACACACTGCATTATTATAATGATAAAATTGAAAAATATGTCTTTCACAAAAAATTTTTGTATATTGAAAAAAGTGAACTTCGTTCATTTGAGCGCATTACGCTTAACGATAGAAATGGATGAAGTTTTCTTTGATATCGAAATATGGAACAAAAAAAAACTTTCC
Source organism: Dinothrombium tinctorium (assembly GCA_003675995.1). Lineage (NCBI taxonomy): Eukaryota > Metazoa > Arthropoda > Arachnida > Trombidiformes > Trombidiidae > Dinothrombium > Dinothrombium tinctorium. Next base: position 4,094 of record NCKU01002443.1, read on the forward strand.
TCGTTTAAAACACTTGCTCTTAAAGCTATTAATCTCGAAAAATAAATATCTTTTAGAGCAAAGGATTTATTATGCGCTATAATTATTATAAATTAAAAATTCAAAATGTAAATTTATTCACTCCGCGAATGAATCGAAACTTTTTCAAAAAGTTTTTATCCCTTAAAATCTGAGCTTGAAAAGAAATCATTTCAATTGCTTTACAGTTGTAAAAAAAAGAAGTGTGAAACTTTTACAAAAGCAGATTGCGATCGTAGATCTTTTGCAATTGTTTGATTTAGATTTTCAATTGTATGCGCTTTTTGTGTAGAATTTTCAATGATAAAAATCGTGAATAGAATCGCAGTAATCGAAAGCACTTTTCGATGTTCATTTCTTTCTTTTGCAGAGGTTTCAAATTAAATCTAATGTTCTTCTTTTCTTTCTTTCTCATGTTTAGGCAAAGAGAGGCAACGGTTATCGGTTCGTGCGTTGAACAACGGAGAGAAGCGAAATACATCGACACAAACATCGCCAGTGGTCGAAAACATTGATAATTTAACCATTTACGAATGCAATAAATTAGTGGAGACGTCATCTGCGTTTTGTGATTATCAATTGTAATTAAAATGTAAAGAGAATCACTGTCGTCTTTCTGTTATATCGTTTTCAGATGAAGTAAACTATTGTTTTATTCGAGAACAAAAGATATGAAAGCGAAAATAAAAAGAATGTTCATCGTCTATTCTTCTTCATTCTCGTTTACTAATTTAATTCATTCTCAAAATAATGATTTTGTTCACAAATTTCTCTATTGTTGCAAAACTGCACAAATGAGATCAAAATTGAACTCCTGCGCTTACCAAATACAAATAGAGTAAAAAAACTTTGCTGCAAACTTTTTTCAAAATGTAACAAAAGTTAAGCCCGATTGTCTGTTTTCTTTGCTTAACGCTGCCAAATTAGCAAAAAATCTGTGCAGCAAGTGAAAAAAAAATTAATTTTTTCTATTTGTTTGTACAAGTAATAAAAGTAAGACAAATTAAATAAACTCATCTATTGTTATTTCCTCTTTCTGCTTTTGCGACAACTACAAAATTCGCTCAGCTTACTTTATTTCTTCACCCAAGTTTGCGCTTTCATTCATCATACCACTTCAAATTACAGTGCCAAATGAGCATAGAAAAGTGAACGGCAAAAATGTAGTTTATTTAGTTAAATGGAGTAATAAGAAATTATTTGACAGATTTATACAAATGATGAAAACGAAAATTAGATTTCACCTCTAATTTCCGATTGAAATATAAATCGGAAATAAGAGGTGAAATCTCCAACAATTATTTTATAATTAGCTAATCACGAATGCACTTTATCATCGTTAAAATGTATATATAAAGCCTTATACTTATACCGAAAATAGTATTTTGTAAATCTTTACTATTGAACGCGTTAATAAGTAGTTATGTTGAGATTCCCATTGATTAACAAAAACACATATTATAAGCACATATAAAGTCAGCGATAGAATGTTTTGCGATTATTTTCATTGAACTTAGGGGGTTTTGATTGGATAAGATAGAAATACATTCTGTCATGAACGGTACTATGAAAAAATTCTTATAAAACAAATCACTCGAAAGTCAATTAAGCTGCTCATCCAAAGCATTGAAAAATAAATTAAAAAATTCTTGTTTTATAATTTTCTCCTAAAAGAGATGTGAATGAACATAAAATGTGATTTACAGTTTTAATTATGATTTTAATTATCTTAAGCCTTTTAATTTAGCAGTGACACTTCAAGTGCAGCGAATGCTTAAGTTTCACAATAGATGAGAAAGCTTGTGCATGAAAAACCCATTTGGGATTTCAGTTTATATCTATGAAATTCAATAGTGAAGTTTACATTGCTCATTATTGTACCTTGAATAAGATACACCATTTCATCTTGTTTATCGTAAAAACTAGATTAAATATTTTTTTTAATCTCAAATAAGCTACTTAAGTTTGGCAAAATTGTAGTTTTAAATCGAAAAACATACGATTTTCATCTAAATTAATGAAACCATTTTGTAATAATGCAAAAATATTAGTTTTGTTAATTAAAATGAATTTTTCCATATAATACGACAAAAGTTTTTTATTTTAAATTTAGATTAATTAAAATTACTTAAAATTATATTACTAAAAAGCATTTGTAGATGTTTCGTGAATCAAGGAGCGCACGAATTTGTTTTATATTTTTCATGCATATATACAGCAAAAGTTTTAACGATTTTTTAAATATTAATATGTATGTACGCTTCGTTGTTTAAACTAAACTCTTTCACATGACTGTTAATAAAATGCAGGAAGAAAATATCAGAAAAGACCCTGATCGGTATACTAAATAGAGGCTTTTGGGTGCCATCGGCGACTATTTCATATAAAAAGTCAAGTTTATGCCTTTTGGTCGATTTATTAAACAAAATGAACTTCAAATTTCGAAAGAAAGTTGCTAGCGCAGTCGAAATGGAAAAAGTTATAGTTACGAAATTGATAGCGTATTTCACTTCGTGAAACTCGCTAAAAATAGTTCATTACAAAGCGATTAAGTGAGAGATTGAACATGAGTTTACATTTAATAAAGGATATGTTCAACAGCATAGAAGTAATCTGCCGTAGTCACACCGCGTGTAAGCCTGTGAACGTGCTTTACTCAAGTTTATCACTGAAAATTGGCAACCACTCTCATCTGCACCACATTTTTATAAGAAATCGTTTTATACATTAGAAAGCAAAATAAAATGGTTAGAGGTAAGGCGTTTCTATAATTTTTTGATATTTCAAATTTCACTTGAAAAATTAATGAAATTTGGTAATTTTCAATTATTTAAGAATCAATTAAAATAATTTCAGAGTTTATTTGAACAAATGAGATTCTCAATGAATAATATTATCATGAGAATTATTTGAAAAAACGAAAATTTTTTGGATTCAATTGAAAATAGAATTTGTTATCACTGTTCAAATGGCAATGTTAATACATATTTATAATCTAATAGAGATCCAGTGAATTTCTCTCACATTCATAATAATTTTAGTCACATTCAGCTGTGGCTGTATTTAAATATTCTATTTTATAAAAAAAATAGACATTAAAACCCCGAGAAAATTATATATACAAAGTTAACGTTTCATCTAAGCAAATTTTTTTAATATACGTGTAAATAGATTTAAAAGAATTTTTCACTTCAAAGTTCGTAACTATTTAAGCTTTTATGCTCACATTTCCAGCTTTAATGCTTGTATTAAATTAAAACTTATCAAAAGAAGAATGATAAATGGCGCACCTTACAGCCTTTTAAATAGCAAAATTATGTACTTTTTGTTTGCTATTCTTAAAGACGAGAAAAACCATTAAAGATACAAAAAGATTTTTATTCCAATAATAAGTTGAACAAAACATTTATTATGAATATGTGAGATTTTTCTCAAATTTCGGAAGTTATTTATTAATGAAACTATTCTTTTATTGAAATTCAATGAAAAAGAACAAAGTTTTGCGCAAAGAAACTTTCATGATTAATGAAACAATTTTAAGCGTTCTTTCGAATAAAAACATAAATTTGAGTAAGTTTAAAAAGAAGGTAGTTCTCTGAATTTTTAAAAATAGTTTAACTAATAAAAAATACTTGAATACCGGACCTCATGCGTAGAAATTTCACATAAAAATGCTTTCCAAATGCATAGATTTTTTCGCTCACATTAACATTTGCATTTGATAATTTCGTTATTCAGTTTTTCTTCACTTTTTTCTTCTTTACAATATTCGATACAGTAGGCATTACACTTTTCATCTTTAGGATCACAGTGTACATTATCAAACTGCACTTTGCTCGTTGTTTTCTTCTCTTCGATCAAAGTTCTGTTAGCAAATGTTAAATTGCCTTTATAATGATGTGCGACGAAACTCCAATCGTCTTCATTCTCACCAAATGCACGATACGAGAGATACACTTAAAATAAAATTTTAATTAAATAATGCGATGATCGGTGACGTGAGAAGTTTGATGAAAGCAGCATTTGCAGTAAACTTTAGTAAGACAAAATAAAGCAAAGCTTTGCAAACGATAGCCGCTACACGCATTGCATTTTAATTAAGTGTTTTAATCGAAAAAAACCTTAGAAGAGAGTTAAGGTCCACAACTTAAAGGCATTTAGCTCCCCTGTTTTCGAATAATTACCGAATAAACAGTAGAAAATAGTTACAATGCAAATAATAGCAATCATCGAACGCTCCATTATGGCGTTTTCGTCTAACTTTTCAAATCTTCACTTTTCTCGTTCATTTTGTTTGGTACTCGTTATCAATTTACACTAAACAATATTTTTCGTTTCGCTTCACCGCAATCGTATCTCTACTATTTGCTTTCAGATAAGCGCCATAAAATTGAAAATAAACTCGACTGTAAATTCATTTCTCTTTTTTTCCGTTTCAAAAATTTCTGAGCAAACATTTCATCGCTCATTTTCTAAGAAAAATTATAAGTATGGGAAAGGAAATGTGTGCTCAATAATCATTCGTTTCTTTACCTCCTTATGAATTCAAATGCCAAGAATAAATATTCACATCTGTAATATCATTTCTGCACTTTAATTAAACTTGAAGCGGTTCTCTCTGCTTTATGCTTTAATATTTTATTTTTAAATAAGCAGAGTGTATATTTAAATTTTTTTGCTTAAAGGTAAAGAAAATTTTGAGAATTGAAATTATTTAAGTTTTTACTTTCCCAATGGCACCGTTGCAGCTTAAAACTTTGACAACGTTTCGCCCACTATCTGTTTGGCCTCGTCAGGTCCACTTCTCTTTTGAAAATGACCAGTTTCGTGTAGCTACACATATGGTGCGAATTTTCGAACGCGTTGTTAGTGTTATAGCAGTTAGAGTTGGGCAATTAAAGACAGTCGAGAGCAGAGTGGAAATAGTAAACAGTAAATTTTTGTAGAGACCGAAAAGCGTTTTGTTTATATGATCGGTCTCTACAAAATTTTGAGAATTGTGAAGATTTTTCGCCGCCTAAAAAAAATTTTTCTTTGTCCAAAACATTCCTCACTCAACGAGATATTTTCTCTGGACAAATATTTTCTTAAATTAATTTATGAAACAATTTCTTCACAAGTTTTATTCAATCTCTGCAAATTCGAATATTTGAAATACTATGATTAAGTTTTTAAGTAAATTTTGGTTAACTAAACAAATCAAATTCCAGAATATGACAACTGCAGCTAAATTTTATCATTCACAAAAGAAAACAATTGTAAACACATTCTAAAATGTTTTTATTCTCTATAAACACTATACATATAACGTCGTTTTAAACCATAAAAAAAAAATATGAAAACTTAATTACAAGTGATCATTTAAAAGAAAATTGACAAAAGATATCGTTAAGTAAAAATTTAGCATAAAACGCTATGAGTGGGCTCTGCATTTGCCTTCAACTCAAAATATATCTGATACAGAACGATACAGAAAGTAAGTGCACCAGCCATTATAAGGATAATTGCTATTGTGATGAACGCATTTTTTATCCAACGTTTAAGTTTTTGCTCTCTTCTAGCGATTGCAATCAGACAAAGACTCGGAAATACGAAAACATTCGCCGATGCCAATGAGCCTAAAAATTCAATAACGACACCAATATTGGGTGTAAGTATCGCCAATACAAGCGTTGTCGTAAACCAAACGGTCGTTATGATAATGCGACGCTTTTTCTCACCAGTTATGAATTGTTCTGCTGATAATCGAGCAAATTCAGCGTAGAGACCATCCAAAGCACCACTTTTACAAGTAAGAATTGTTAAAACAAGACAAAAAATTATTTATTCTAACCGGCCGCAAAATATCATCGATGGATATGTGGTGATCATCTTTACAATTAAAGCAACAACGCCGACCAAAACAACAGGATCATTTGAATCATACGATTGCATTATGTCAGGCGCAATTTTTACTCCGAACGTTAAATACCCTGTTGTTCCAGCCATGCAATATAGAGCGAACAATAAACTTAATGCAAGTGCAGTTGATTTGCAAAAACTTTTTATGGTTCTGTCTGCCATACAAGAATACACCGGAATAACGATCTCGTGGCACTGTTAAATTAGAGATTAATTTTATTTAAGTGAAATGCACAAAATACCTGATAAGCAAATGTAAAAACAGGTATAATTGCAAAAAAAGTGATCGGTTTTTCTGGGCTAAGAAATGGATATAAATTAATTATTCAGAAACAACGAATTACTTACCTTGTCCTCACAACAACATTTTCAGGTCGTAATTTAATGTATTCGTATACGTTAATAAATACAACGTAGAGCATAGCGAATACTCCGAGTACGCTAAAGAGAAAATCTTTATTAAAACACAAATCCTCTTTCGTTTTCATGCATTTTTATTTTTATTATTTTTTTTTCTGACAGCTATAAAGGAATGATGTATTGTATAAATATAAGTTCAAGAGAAAAATGCGTCTGTATAAATGTAAAGTATTATAATATTGAGCTTTATGCAAAATTAGAAAGAATCTAATGCAAACCATAATTATTCCTTAATAAAGGATTAGATTTTGATAACCTCTTTTTAGATTCCCCAATAAGTGTGACTTAAATAATTGCAATGGTTAATATAGTTTTAATTGCTTTTTAAAATGTTACAAAATATGTTTTTTTTCATTCAGGGTATTTACCTATATAGAGTGAAATTAATTGAAAAGATTTTGGTCTATATGGTTTGATTGCTTATGGAAATATCTTATTTATAAATAATTATAGCAATAATTACCCTGCATATCTCAGAAAATCAAGTCGCTGAAAATAGCACATCGGAAGTATCAAAACAATTGCTGTTATCGCAATGGTAAAACGTCGATCGATAAACCAGTGACATTGGTCGAACAATGTGATTGCAACTGAAAACAAAAACACATTCTGTCAACTAAAGAAACGAAAATAAAAATATTTAATGAACTGAGCTCATGAGAAGTTTTAAGTTCAATTTGAGTGCAATTATTGCATGAGTTTGAATCGATCGACTTCGAGAGGAGCGAAACACTCACTTCTATCAAATTGATCTCCGATTATGATCAAAAAAGCAACGCAAACACCGTAACAGGTTAACATAATGGACGAAGCGGCTAATTGCTGCGCCCGTTTGCCACACATTGACATTAGAACGTCGTGATAAGTGTTGTCTTTGTTGTAGTTTGAAGCATAAACGAGAATTATCATTGTTGAGACCAAAATAATCATTAAAAACTGCATAAGTAAAAAGAAGAGTGAGTTTCTTTCAAAACGGGCGAAAGTTTAAAATTTTGAAAAGTTTGCAAAACTTTGAGCACTCACGAGTTGCGCGCCGGTGGCGATGGCGACGCCGCCGATCTTGTCGTAAGCCGATGGGTAGTTGAGGACGCCGGCGCCGAGCGCACAATTCACCAGAAGAAATGCGGCCACTTTCCAACTGATCCCTGCGTTTTGAGCGTTCGTTAAATTCCGCTTTCAAATATGATTACGCCTGCATTCAGCGTCGCACAGGATTTCGGCTTCCTCTACGTTCACATTAAAGCGCCGTTCGCCAAAATTGGCGACACTGAAATCGACTTTTTCGAAAAGCAATTTCGCTTCTTTTCAAAGCCTTACTTCTTGCGGTTTGTGCTCTCGCACGTTGTTTCACTCTTATCGCGCTTCTCTCTTTTTTTACAGCCTCTCTCTGCCTGCAAACGTGGTGCAAAACGGCAACGAAACCGTCACTTGGGATGCGGACAGTAATACTTTTTGCGTTAAACTACCGAAACTTAATGAGGGCGAACATTTCGAAGATTTGGATATGATAACGAAACTTTTGACCGTCTCTGATGATATGAAAATGAAAACTTTTTTAGCGCCCAAAGTTGAAGTTAGCGATTCTTGCGAAAAGAATGATTGCGAATGCGATGAGGAAGAGTACGATTGGCATTTCGAGCAAAAACAGTGGACAGAAAGTGATCAGCTCTCGCTTAATGGTGAGAAATACGGATTTGCAAACAACTATACGGGTGTATTTGCGAGGTTTGGTGAAGAATTACATTCTTTAGTCGATATACGAGATCCTGAAAAAAAGACTATTCTAGAAAGGCGCGCAGAACGAATTGCGACCGAAACGGCTCAATTCAGTGATGATCATTATCTCGCCGACTTGTATGAACAACAAGAACTCATTCTTAATCTTATTAGTTTCAGACCTTTTTGGGAGAAAGAAAAATGTAATGATGAATTTACAGAAGACGAAGTTTTTAGATTAAAAAATTTGCCAAAAAAACAATTTATGATAGATAGAAATACGAAATATCATTTGCTTCTCGGCTTGGTTGATATATTGTTCGCATTCGCGTTCGAAACTAGAGTAACAGAAGAAGAATTTAACGTTGAATCGGGATGGACCATTACAAAACTAAGTTCAACGTTGTCTTGGTTTGAAATACACGATTCGTTAAAAGATGCAGTAATTGCTTCACTCCGCCGATCACTTTGCTATCCGCTTTACAGGAATTGGGATTTATCTATTAAAGTATTGAATGATGTTGCAACTATAATTGATAGAGGAAAACGTGTTGTTTTGAAATGTTTTTTACATATTCATAAAATTTTAAATGAAAGTGGTGATTCAAGATATATATTTAACGATCTTTATATAACTGATTATTGTGTTTGGCTTCAGGCCGTAAAAGCAGCAACTTTTGAATCGCTTGCAGCAGCTTTAAAAAGGGTTGAAGTAACCAAAGAGTGCCTCAATTTGGATTTAACTTTGTTGGAAAAGGCTTCGCTTTTAGCATTGGAAGAGAAAAATAATGCGGACAAAGACGAGGCTGTTTGTCGTTTGAGCAACATACATATCAGCCAAAAGAATGATAGAAATAAAGTTGACGAGGAAGATTCCTCTTCATTTACATCAACTGATTCTAATGAGAGTAGTAATAGCTCTAGTAATAGTAGTGCTGAATTGGACAGCGATGATTACGACTCAGACACAGAAAATTCTAGTGATTTAAGCGGAGAAAGTTCGAGTGAAAACACTGATATGGACTTGAATACTGACGCATGTAAAAGATATGAAAGAAGTCGTTGACAATAAATTTTGTAAATTTTTGTTAAAGAAAAACAAACCTCCTGTTACAGCATCATTACTTCCTTTTTCCTCTTCAAGCCTACCATTAGTAAAACGAGAAGCTTTTTTGTCTAATAAAGGGACCTTTTCATTTTCTTCTGTTATAGGACTCGCCCATTCCAAACAATTACTGAAACGTTTTCAATAATTCATTGGAATTCAAATCACTTTTTTACAACTCGATACTCTTACCTTCGATTTATTTTCACTGAACCATGTCTTAATTGGTCATTTACGCTCGTCGAAAGTGTTTGCCACGAAATATGAGCAGGGAAATCGAGACTAGAGCTAAAGCTTTCATGAATAAAATTTTGTGAACTTTGTCGTCTTCTATGAGATGAATGATGCGATGAATGGTGAGACCCATTGCGTGGTTGAGAATCAACTATCACATCCATAGCGAATATTAAAAAGCGATTTTTACACCGCTTTTAATTCACAAACTTGTTTAAACTGGCAATTCGAAAAACACAAGTGAACTCAATTGCGTCTGTAAACGAAATCGACGCAGTTAAAAGAAAATTGTTAACAAAACTTCTATTTTCGTTCGATTGCTGAATTTAAAATGAAGTGTTGACTATAATATTCATCGTGAACTCTGTGTGTTCTTGATTGGAACAGCTCTGAGAGTCTTTCTTCCCATTAAAGGAGGAGACAAATACAGCACCCGCTTCAATGTTTGGCGATAATTTACATTGAATATACCGGTTTTATATGGATAAGATAGCAAAACATTCTGGAAGAAGCTGTACACGATAATCAAAGAAAAGAAAATATTTCCTTGATCATAGTCCATTGATCTCATTAAGCCACGAGTGAAGAATATGATATCGCTTGATTGTAAGTGAGTAAAATTTTAATTCTCAATTTGCTTCTTGTATTAGATATATACATATACGTTCAGTTTAACTGTCGATGTGATAATGAAACTGATAGTATTTACATTTCTGACAATGGTGATTTACTTATTTCATCGTTGTTTTACACAGTGTACAAGTTTGAATTTTACGAAATATTTTCCTTTGATTTCATTTCTATAATCCTCGCTCTTATCTCTACATCGTATATTCAAATGTTTAAATTCACGAAAGATTAACATTATCTCATTAAAACTATTCGCTTTGGTTTCGCTGAAAGCATTTTCATAATGCAGAGCGAAGTTTAGTGATAATTTGTTTTTAACTGAATTCTTCTGAAAAGAACTTCTATTTTATTAAATCGAAGCATTTGAAAAATGGAAAAACATTTCGCTTGAATTTTCCTTAAAAAATAATCTCTTTAAAGACGCTATGATAAGATCGAAGATCAACAAGTGACAAGTAAAAGTAAACTTTGCTCGAGAATATTTACTTTTTATTCTCACTTAAGAAAAACAGCAGAATTCAAGGGTACTTAACTGCGATTACCAAATGCGCCTTATTCTATTAATCTTTTATTAATCTCATTTGCGTCTCCACTTTGTTCTCTTGTCAACACTCCCTATGTTAGAACGCAATTTCTGAAATACATTACGTTTGAGTTTTCATTTCAATACTAAAGTTTGAAAAGTTGTAATTGGTATAGAATTTTGCTATCAACCTTTGAGGGAGCATCGATTTTGATCAAGAGGCTAATCACAGAATTTTAGTCGCTTATTCTCAAAAAGCTAATGCTTGATGTCTTCGATAAATTCTCATTGTTTGCTATTGAAAGGGCTTTGCAATTGAGTTTCAGTGCTTAATTCAATGCTCTTTGTGCAATCTTTTGGAGACGAGATGTCGGCTTAATCTTAAGACACGTGTTAAAAAGTCTACTTAATTTCCTTAGAAACCACCCTATTTATGGATTTGTCTCACTTTTATTTATTTTACACACAGTTGATAGAAGATATAGAAATAAATTGATCCAAATTCATTGGTCTACGTGAACTTTTTCTTTTAACGCGAAACATTTCACGTCTCAATAACGATAAAGTCATAAATTTTTAATTTAAAAAAAAGCTTTCAATGCACTTATATCATTGCTAGAAAGCGGAATAACATTTCCTTTCATAAGAAACTATTTCATGACATAAAAGCTTATTTTTATTTTAAATTTATAAATTCAACTTTTTCATTTTTAATTGCACGAAACGTTTTTATGCGAAAAATTAACAATTGACAGATATGGAAGTTTTAAATAGCAAAATGATTGGCAAAAAGATTGGGCAATATTTCATAAGCCCGTTATGTACTATCGGGAGTAGAAAAGATTTGCACTGAACAAAATTTCGTAATGCGAACAAAATAAGAAACATTTTTAAGAGAAGTAAAAGAAAAAGGATAATCTTTCAACTTTTTTCATACTCAGCAAAATTTTTTGAAAAGTTAATATAAGAATAAGTTAAGTACTTTGTAGTTTTTAAACATTTATCTTTTTAAGCGGAAGATGAGATAATTTGAAAAAATTTAATGCTACCGATCTCCGCTTTTTGTATTAACTCAATTGAGTCTTTTACACTGCTCTTCAAAACTAGTTGAAATATTATCGATTTTTAAATTATTCTGAAAAAGTTCGAAAAGTAGCTAAATCTCAGCTTTCTATTTTTTATAAACTTAAAACTTTAATTTAAAATCATTTTTGAAATAGTTAAAAAAAATTAGAAAAAACTTATCATATGTAATTATTATGTTCAATTCTTAATTTTTCATATTGAACTACCAAAAAATGAGCTTAAATGCATAAATATTTAATTTTTAAATCGCATAAAATTCCGCTCTTTTATTACCATTTATTAATCACACTGAAATTGCTCGTTTTCAGCAATTCATTGACGACACTCGAATTCAAAACGAAGCAAAATTTTTGTTATCTTATTCTGATCACAAATTAATGGTTTTCATGCGAAAACTTTCACAAAAGAAAGCGATAAATTAAGTGAAATGAAAAACTTCTCTGCATTTTGACACCAATCAGACTGGAATCTTATTTGGTCATTAATTTTCCTTACCATCAAACTAGTTTAAAATACTATTAATATCTACAGTTTTGTTCAAATTAATTTGCTACCTCTGCCATTCAGAAGCATTTTTTTTTTAAATGTATTTCTATTGATAAGATAGTAAATTAATTTGATTGAAGTTGTTTTACTTAATAAGATGTGTTCATGAAGTTATTTTTCCTCAAAAGTTCAGAAAAGTAATTAACATACTGCGGACTTTTATGCAATGAAAATTTGTAATGTTTGAATTAACGCGATTTAATTTATTGAAATTTCGCAAAATAATTCAATAGAAAATTTAAAATGCAAAGATTTTAAATCTAGAGAAGCACATTTGTTGTTAATTTTTACTTAAAAACTAATGAAATTTTTAACTTTTCAACAAATAAAAGTTTCATTCATTCAATCAAAAGATTAAAAAATAAAAGGGCGTAACTCCTTAGAGCATTGAATCGTAACAAATCAATCAATATTTAAAAATGCAATTCATTAAATATTTTCTTTTTTTTATAATTCAACTTTTTTTTTCAAAGTATGATCGATTTGAATTCATCTTATGTTAAAATAGTTGTCAAAACTAAAATTTTTATTTCACAAAAGTTAAACTATTGTACTTTCATTTGGTTTTATATTATTGTTTTGAAGAAAATAATACAAATTATAAGTTTCGGGCATTTTGAACGGCTAATTTCTTTTCATCTCATGTGATATATTTTTTGAGCTTATACATTCGTTCGACTTTTAGTAGTTAGAAAATTAAAGTTTAAATGATGTAACAGCCTTTAACTTCTTTTTAAACACGTTTAAGTTATCTTTAAAGATTAGTAAATCTCCTACCTTTTGACGTATAATGAAACGTCGAGGAAAAATTTCTTAATTCGAGAAGATTCTATTTGTTATTACATCAAGTTAGCTCTTGCGATTTTTTTAATGATAAGGCCAGATTAAATGCTTGTGATCGTTAATGAATTGTAAGCTCCAATATTTACATATGTTGTAAGAAGTGACATCGAAAAAACGGAATCTTATTGCAGGGGAGAATATGTTTTGCTAGGTCTAAAAATCTTTATCATGTTTTTGAAATTAGGATTGATAAAAAATGCGTCAGAGAATCATTGCTTTCTAATAGTGCAATTATTTTTTTTAATATTCACTAGAAAGTAAAAAAGTAAAAGCAAAATTTTTGATTTGAACATTTAATTATGAAAGTCACAATATTTTTGACGTTTATTAAATCGTCAACAATTTTTTCGACTTCTTATTCCATTTGAATTTTTTTTTTCTCTATTTTATCTCTTTTTTTTCTTCATTTTTGCTTTTTTACTCGGTTGTTAACTGTTTTTTTTTCGTTCTACTAACATTGATAATTCGAGTTAAAGGAATTAGAATCAATGATTTATTATAGTTTTATAAGTGTTTGACATTATATCAACAAATAAGATTGAGCATACTAAAATTCAAAGTTTTTTCATGGTTTTAGCTTATTTTAGCTTAAAAAGAATCATTTTCTTGAAGTTAATGCACCGTTCTGAGTATAATACGTTTAGTTATGTACGCAATGTTTCGAGTGGAGCAAAACTTTTTGTTTGCATTGACTCTTTTTTAAGAGCAGTACAAGTAAAAATTTTCACAACACACGAAAAAAGTCTGGAGTGATATTAATCAATGGTTTAAACTTCGTTTTTATTGTAGTCATTTAAAAGTAAATTATTGCTATGACAATTTGAGTTGTTTTAGAATACTGAAGAATTGTTGCAATGAATATTATTAACTTTTTATCGAAGATTTTAGTAGTTGCTAACGTTAAAATGTTTATCATTTTTAGTTATCTCTTCGTAAACTTTATATTATCGAGCATTTGTTTAATGAGCATCTGTTAAAAATTCTATTACGAATGCTTCAACCTCGACCCTTTTTGAACTAGACAAAATTTTCATTCAATCAATGTGCATGCAAAACGAACAAAATTTAGAATTTACCTCATCATTAAAGATCGTGAAACTTTTCTTAAATCTTGAAGCTTAACTAGTTCAGCCACTTTTTGAAGCTCGGCTTCGTGCTTAATTAAAGATCAAATTTTATTTTATTTTTGTTTCTTGAACTTAAAGAATTAAAAATAAAAGTAAAAGCATGAAAAATTAAGGCTTTCTAGCATGAGTCTTCTTTTTAGCTTTCTAGCATTTGCAGTTAAATCAAACTTAATAACCAATGAATTTTTCAAGTTCAACAAACAATAATTTCTACTTTTTTTAATTGTCAAACATTTTTTATCTGATTTACCAAGCTGTTGTATTACCTTTAAAAACAAGAAAAAATATTTTAATGTATGCAAAAGTTAAAATTCTTAAAACAAATACAACGGATAAACAAAAAACCTTCTAAGAAATTGTGAACACTTTTTTATTTCACTCAATTAGCTTTAAATAATAGGTCATAATCTGGGCTTGCAGACTCGTGGCTACATTAATTTACTATCTTTTACCTTTAAAACTTTGATTGTCAATGAAAAAGATAACATATTAATATTGCCACGAGTGTATTAACTCTTCAATCACGTTTTCTACGTATTTCCTATTTATCTCTTTGATAGCTTCCTATCATTTAATACAAATATTTATCGCCTTCTTTACTCACGATTTTCGTGATATTTTTTAGCTGATGTTCTCTTTTTTTGTAAAAATGTTCATTTAATTTATGTTATCTTAATAAATAACAGTAAATCTTAGCTTCCACTATGCTTGATTCTCAACTCTGCTTGTCAATTAACATTCAGAAAATTATGAAATGTTAAATTTATTATTGCACTATTTTGATGAGAGTAATTAACAATTGAATGAATTTATTCCGAAAGGGCCTATCTAATAATGTGTGCATTGTTGGATAGGCCCTTTCGGAATAAATT